>VOMN01010462.1:0-21882 GCA_014899125.1 Orchestia grillus
CGTAGGCTCATTAGGAATTAAGAATTGAAAAATCGCGACAACGTTGGAGGTACTAACACCTATGTACTGGAAATACTAAAATCTGTGTGTTGCCGGTAGCAAAACCTATGTATTGGAAATACTAAAATCTAAACATTAGAATTGTTAAACCTATGTGTTCGAAGTACTAAAATCTACTCCCTCTGATCGGAACCAGTTGATGCAGGGTCAGAAAGACAGTCTCATAAGTGTTTTTAATGACAACTCATTTCTGCGTGTGATTAAACTCAGTCTAGAGTGTACAGAAACTAAAGAATTCACTGTTTTCGTTCAAAATTCAATGATCAATAAAATTCCGATTGTATCTACCAGAGGATATGTGAGAGATTATCTGTAGACTCTAAATAAACACGGGAAAGAGGAAAATAATACGAAGGGGAAAAATGGGTTTGAAGAGCCTGAATAAATCAACTCAGAACGAGCAGCTGGCCTGCAAGCGCGACTTGAGAGATCCAAAGATCGTCAGCTAGAACTTGTTGCTTTCAAATATGTCGCAGCAACATTCGCTTGCGAACGAAACACCGTAGCCGGAACTTATCAGGAGCCTGAGAAAGGCCGTGTAATATGCCAGTGGTTGTGGAAGTTTCGAGCCGGAAATACCTCGTGGGTCAAATGAAAAGTGACTGCCATTCACAGCTAAAAGAATTAACGATGAAAGTTGTATGCACGAACTGTTAACGGCCAGAGGGAGTATATATTAGAAGTGTTGTAAGACCCATACACTGAAGGTTTTAATTCTTCTGTTGGAAGTACTAAAACTTATGCAAAGGACCTGCTAAAACCTATTTATTGAAGGCACATATACATAACCACGTTTGAGAATAATATTTATGTTTATAAGAGGAGTGTGAAAAATATATAAGTACTGTGACTTAAATTTCGGATTTAAACTAAAGGAGTAAATTCGATTACCTTAGAACGAATAATAAGACAGATGACCTCAGTACCATTGCTCTGGAGTAAAATAAGAAGAAATGTGCCAACTAACGTAAAAAATCTAACCGGGAAATTATATTATAATTCATATACATCCTCTCCAAGTCGCTTACGTATATAAGCCGGCCCACAGTATAGGTACTGATAAGTAAAATACACGAGTTCTTTTCACAAACTGCCCTCTGGTTTACAGATAATTTATGAGCACCAAATGCAGAAAACATTCCGGAATATTCACGAGACGAGTAAACAGTTTCAAATAAAAACTAATTTTGAAAACCACGCGAAAAAGTGTCGAACACAAGGAACACTCTTTATCGAAATCTGTAAGTAGCAACGCATTTTTCTAACCAAATCCTTCAAAACCGAGAAGGCACGAGCCGAATATTTTGATGCTCCCGCAGCTTGAATTCTGTCTCCGTCTCGGCGAGACACAAAAACTGAAGCATCATGATGCTGCAGCAAGGGAAAAAACTGAAAATTTACACTTGCAGCGTTGATTCGGCAAAGCAAATAGAAAGCCATTAATACCGGACGTTACCTCCACCGTGGCCTAAAAAAGACGCTTTCCTCAGACATGAGTGAGCATGTAAGCAGAGGATCAATAAAATAAACGTGAGAAACCAAGCGTTGAAGCGCATGAACATCTCCCAAGCGAGCGCGCGCTGCTCGTCAGAAGAAACAGTCAATGTTGTTCTTAAGTGAAAGTGGCGCCGTTCTGCGGTCACGATTATGTATACTTTACGAGCAGGCCCCGTGTTTGCATCACATTGCAGCTGTAATTATGAACACTATTATGCTGAAATTAGCATAGCTTTAGTCGGGACACTAACCAGCTAAAATTGACATTATTTCTTCCATAACATTAGAAGCTAAAATCATTATTTCATTTTGAACTCTATCAAATTCAAATTGAGCTGCAGTCGCAAGGGCGAGTTCCTACTGGCAGTACTAGTCGTATTTATATTTTTTAATCTACTGTTCGATGTCTACAAGTCTTATCTAAGAGTAGTCTGAGAAGAAATATTTTCTGAGGAGTAACACGTTAACCAGATTATAACTTATACACGGACAAGCGTTGTTGATCAGATTACAATCAGCCATCAACATACGCACACTTCCGTTTATTACCGAGATGACCGCCTTCCTGAGATAAGCTTCAGAAGATGCCAGCAATCCTACACTAATTGGCCAGCAACCTAACCTCAAGCTGCCGCATATTAACTGAAAAATGCACTCTGCTATCCTCAAAAATTGTGTGCAGCCTACACGTGTCTGCTTCGCCCCTCAAGTTGAGATAATATACAGTGCAATATCGTGAAATCATTTCTGATTACGCGTAAAATCTCAGTATGATTTAGCAAAATCAGATCAAAGATCTTGAAGAAATTACTCACAGACTCACTATTAAGGCGGCCGCTCACGAATTAGCATAAATGCAGAGCGCGTGTCTACCACGGACTGGACCCGAATGTGTCAGAGATGGTACCATCTGTGCACGGACAGAGAGGGTTAGGCCTCTCCAGAGTGCAGGAGTGTATGGCCCAGAGTGCACCACCGTGAGGTAACGAGGGTTCCAACTGCAGGAATAGGGTGATTTCCACGGCGCGAATAGAGAAATGACGGGGACACATCTACACGGGAAATGAGGTACCGTCCCTCATCACAGTAGAGAAATAACGAGTTGTCTCCATATCTGGAAGAGAAATGAGGTACCGTCCCTCATCATAGTAGAGATATGGTGTATTGTTTCCACATCTGGGAGGGAAATGAGGTACCGTCCCTCATCATAGTAGAGAAATGATATATTGTTTCCACATCTGGGAGGGAAATGAGGTACCGTCCGTCATCGTAGTAGAGAAATGATGCGTTTTTTTCTATAACAGGAAGGGAAATGATGTGCAGTTCTACAGCGAAGTAGTGAAATGATGTGCTGGCCTCACCTAGAGAGGAAATGATGTACTGCGCCGCATTCAAGGTGAAAATGATGTGTCATATCTCTAAATTGCTCTCTACAACGTTAGCAAAAATTGCTGCAGGTATGCAGAAAATTTATCTTATGCAGCCATTTACTTGAAAGAATACGAAGAAAAAGATAATCATAACGTTCTTCGACGTACATACGGCAATTGCAATAAATTGCTTCGATTCTGTGGTAAGTCTTGGCGAATGTTCTAGCCAAGATGTTATAATCAGAAGCATGTTATAATCAGCATGTTATAATCAGAAGCTCTGAAATAATACTTTGAGCGAATAATACCAGAGGTAACCCAGCATCACACGCAAAGCGTGAAAATGCTTTACATAATATTTTCCAGCCACGAATTTTTCGAAAGTACTTTCCTTAATCAAACACGATAATTTCCAGCATGTTTAACTACGTTAAATCTTCGTATCCAAGCACTCAAACACTCAGCAGAGAGAAATCTCCTGCAAGCATCACGTAATGCATTACTCCTGCACGCATCAAGCAACTCATTACTCCTGCACGCATCACGTAATGCATTACTCCTGCACGCATCAAGCAACTCATTACTCCTGCNGCTCGCATCAAGCAACTCATTACTCCCGCACGCATCAAGCAACTCATTACTCCAGAAGGTGACAGACAGGAGAGTCTGTCGCCGCCTGTGGTGGCGCTGTGGTGCTCGGTGAGTGCAGCATCGGTAGCGACCACCGCCGACAGCACCTTCAATCAGCAGCATTCCGAGTACTCTGTATAAAATCTCTATTGCCTCCGAGATCGCGCATCAAAGCAAGCCAGGCTGGAACGGCTCGTCCAATCACAGCCTTGCATTTGATCAAGTATCGCGGGGCAGTCAGTCGTTAGGAGATAAGGATCGTGTCATTCGCCCGACCAAAGGTTTAAATATTAATGTAGATGGATGTATGTGCATGCATTAGGAAGGCAAAGCTGTAGTCACATTCCAGTTTCAAAAATGCCCGTCGCAAACAAAGAAATAAGAAGCAGCTTCGCAAGACGGCCTGAGTGGCGAGGGAGCACGACGACCGAATGGATGGGAGATTGATTTGATAGAGCAGACCTAGAGCTGTTGCTTTTCTAGCTTCGAATCGCCCCAGTTGATTTTACGTGTATTTGTTGTGGACACTCCTCCCACTTAGGATAAAGAGACGCCACACAACCGCTCATTTGAAATTAAATTTGGTAAGCTCCAACGAGTTGTCGCAGGACACTGGCTTAACTCTGGAACCGTAGATAAAATTCCAAGGTAACAAATTCAGTGCGACGTTCTTTCGAAGTGGAAGACGAAAGCCAACTGGGCACAATAGGTTTTCTTTTTTTCGATTAGAAGTCGTAGATCGAGACTCGATTCGATGTTTATAAAATTATTCCAGTTCATGAAGTTTTTATCTGAGAGAAAACTGCGTCAGGTAATTTAAAATAATGATAAATCATTGCATTATTGTTAATCAACTACAGATGAGAGTAAATTTACGACGTAACTCTTTGACGAAGCTGGTCGCATCATCGAATTTCGAACGCCTCAGTGAACCATTCATAAACGAGCTATGGAGTTATTTTTTTTATTTAAACAACCACGGTATGATGCATCTTTGATAGGATTTACATGTAGTCAAAATCTTTCCCATTTGAGTACATAAAACTGTTTCTAAAATCATTTCTGTTAACGACACTGCAAAAGCCCCGTTGTCGAAGTGTTTGACAGTATTCACAAACAAAATTATTCAACTTTTCCAAGAAAAATAAAAACTTAACTTTTCGTAAATATAAAACGCGTAACGGATCGCACGAAATTGTCGAACAGGACTGCACGCACTCGTGTATTACACAGACCTCCGGACGAATACTTAGCGACTCGACCTAATGAAAATATTCACATGATGAAAGTCGGAACACGTTGCCAACACCACCAAGTAGCTACAGAATCCATGCTATAAATACCAGCGATACAGCAGCGGTTTCTAGCCGCTCCTATAGATATCGATGAACTCCGACCGCAATAGGGAATTGTGGAACCATAACAAGAATGGGAACATTCCAGCGTTGACAAGTGACTTCTCTGACTGCCGCTGACAGCGGCCCAAAAGCAACGTCTGTAGAATGCTAGGTATTTCAAGAAGACCTATCCGAGATTTGAACTTGGAATGCCGTAATGATATGGGAAAAGCGAGGAGCTATCTCGACCAGAAACTTATCTCGCTTATCTCGATATAATAAAAACTCCATCGAGTGGGGACAGCTATGAATCTCACATAGACCTTTCTGCTTAATTATGCACAGAAGGAGAACTCGTGGGCAAAGAAGCACTTCAGTACGATGCAGTTCTTCATCAGGCCTAAATTAATGAACGAATGACTCCGAGAAAACGACCCAAGAGCACAGAAAATGTAGGATCTTTTGTGCATCATTTGAAGCGCAAGAGATTTATGAAATGATCGTTTTTGGTTTTCGAACATCGGTAAACAATACGTCTTAATATTCAAGTTCAGTGCAACTAAAATCCGCGCTAGAACTCTCCAAATATTCAGTCTAAGCCAAAATCGACTCATGCACAAAACATTGGGAAATAGAGAACAATATTCTTGATAATAGCATCATTGCCGTATTGGATCCGGTCACTGAGATCAATGGCGATGGCTAAAATGTTGAATTTTGGACACGAGTACACTCAGAGATATTTTACAATGCATCAGTGTCAAACAACTAGTTTAAAATGATAACAAAATACTGTCAATAAAGAAACATTTCAACAATGAGTTCATGCATTAAATTCGGGTACAGAAGTAGCAGCATTGCTCTTCTACCCCAGATTATTGTGTACTCACCAGAATCGATGGCGACGACAGTGAGACTGTAATGTTGTTCTTCCTCTCGATCCAACGCGCGCAGAAGACTAATTTCCCCCGAAGAAGCATTCACAGCAAACAAGGACTTGTCTCCGTCTTTGACGAGGTAGTTAACTCGATTGTAGGGTGGATTATCAGCATCAAAGGCTGTCACTGTAGCAATTGAGGTAGGAAGGCCCCGCATGTTTTCCATTACGTACACGAGATAGGGCGAATCGAGGAACACCGGAGGGTTATCGTTAATGTCCATGATGGAGATGGTAACTGTAGCAGAGTCGTAACGAACATCTCCTCCAGAGTCCTCTGCTTGGACAGTCAGCAAGTAATGGTTCCTCCTTTCATAGTTGAGGTTTTTCGCCACGCGGATGACGCCGGTGTCTTCTCCGATAGAAAAATCTCTGTTCTTGTCTCCAGCCACGATACTGTACCTGACACGTCCGTTCAGACCTTCATCTGAATCGGTAGCTGAAACTTGCAGCACAGACAGCCCGATGGATGCGTTTTCGGGAACGCTTGAAGAGTATTGTTTTGGGTCGAATATAGGCGAGTTGTCGTTCTCATCAGCGATCTTGAGGTTGATCGTCAAGGTCCTGGCATTAGGCACAGATCCACGATCTCTGGCTGTCACTACCAGAGAATAATTGGCGCGGGATTCTCGATCGAGAGGACCAGCAATTTGTAAAAGGCCATCTACGGGTCCTAGGGTGAACCTGTTGTCAGGTACAGGTTCCAGGGAGTACTCGATGTAAGAATTACGGCCTTCGTCCCGGTCCAGAGCCTTGACGGCCATGATGACCGTGTTCACAGGGGTGTTTTCCGGGACTGTCAACTCGTCCGGAGAAACGAATTCAGGGGCCATGTCGTTCACATCTCGTAAGATGATGGTGACCTGCAACAACATAAAAATTTGATGTTCAATTACATGAACAACTTCTTTAGAAAGAAAAATACAAGCAGAGTTTTGCAGAATAAATTACAACGTCGAAACAAGCACTCGCCTCTGTTTTGCAATAATGGTCGAATTCTTTGAATGCCACGCAACTCGGACAAAAAAAAACGGATACAAAATTCCTTCTAAATATTGTCCATAAACCCACCTTTGAATGATGCGAATATGAATGCCATTAAACAGCCTATTAAACAGACGATGAAGAAAACGTTCGAAGTGGGAAATATACTCCTAGAGCATCATTAAAATTAACAACACAAAGCAACTTTGCACATAAATATTAAAACTAAGCATGCAAAACAGAGTAATAGCTGTTAAACAGAAATAGTCTCATTAAACGTTTTTCATAGACGTAAAACTGAAGGTAAAAAACACCCTTGAAATGGTAAAAACACGGAGCACTAGAATACAAACACCTTGAGCTAGCACTTAATAGATAAGATTATAAAAAAGATCAGGCTATACGATACAAGGTTTTCCACAAAAATTCGAATCTTCTATTTAAAAATATAACATGGTGACTTATCAACCGATTTTAACATTTTTTTAGTTTGATGCAGATATAATGAAATGGTATTAGTTTAGTTCATACTATATAAAATGTAACGAAAGGTGTCAAATCGCGTTTTATCTTGAAAGCTCATGGGTTTTCTCATAAACACAAATAAACGAGTTAGTAACTAAAAATAAAAATGCAAAAATCTTGCAGATGAGAAGCGGAGAGTACACAGGTACGACGAATCACCAAAGAAGATTGATTTCTACAGTAGATTGGAAAATGAAATAAAAACCGCGACAATTTCGTGTAAACAGCAAACATTGAAAGAGGAAAATTCTAACAGCACACAGAATACATCAGGAGTAAAGAAAAGTTTCATCACCTAAGGACAATTTCAATGAAAGCCTTTACAAGAGCGGTAAGGACAGTCAGACGAAAGGTGCGCATTTGCACTAGCGTCAGCGAGAGACGGGCAGGTACGAACAAACGATAATAATTCATGTGAGATGTAAAGTAACTCTCCCAACACACCAACGTCTACTCACTTGCGTTAACAGACACATCAGCTTTCGGAGCAGTGGCAGATCATAAATATTGGTAGATAAGAATAAAAGTTGTCCCCATAAGCTGTTTAAAATCGACGGAACCCCATAAATTTTCTAAAATTAAGAAATTCTTGGTCCCTTTCGCTAAAACAAGGAAAAGTTTTCATATACACAAACTGATTAAAAGCGACAAGAGATCCCTATAAACTAATTAAAAACCATAAGAGGGGCTACATGACTAACAATAAGAAGAAATATTTTCATAAACTAACGAAAACTATACGAGGAACAGCCTGAAAACTACAACCAAAAGATACTAAACTATGCAACCAGAATTCACCGTCTTCAAAAGTTCGAAGAAACAACCTAACCTAACCAATGACCAAGATGCAAATTCTGTAGGTGTTCAGCAGACAGGGAGGCAGGTTGGTTGTCCGGGTCAGAACAGTTATGCGGCGCAGACTCGAGTTGTCACTCAGTAATGTAGTGGAGGGACAAAACCACCCACAGCGCTGGGTATGCCCATTATAACAACCTCGAGAACATGTCATTGCATATCTTGGGTGTCGTGGGCGACGATCTTTCGATATCATGGCTATAAAACAAACACAAATTCTTTTTTAGTCCACAAAAACATGACTCAGTTTGCCGCGGTGGACTTCTGTTGGCGTCTACAAAGAACAAGAGCTTGGCTGATTCGCTTTTGACCGAGTCACAGATTTTTCGTTGAATCCGAAGTAATGAAGCCGATGAGCAAAAGGCTTAAACAGCTCTCACAAAATAGAACAGTTGCTAACAAAAATGTACAGGAATATAAAGTAGTTCTTATGTTCCCATGCTTACAGAAACAATTCTATTGTTTTTCACATTAATAATCAGTATTGAATTAGAGCGGGGAAGTTATAAGTACTCGAAAGTAAGTTGAATTTCAATTTTATTTTCTTGTGTATAAGCTTTGTCATCAGGTCGATGCAACAAGCTCCATGCTTTTATGAATAGGAACGATAGCCATAGAAATACGTAGAAAAAAGCACACTAGCCTAGATGAATATAACTGGTTGAAGGTGCCCGACGTGAAGAGAAGAGGATACCTAGATAACAAGTTAATGAGTTATCAGCGTAGGTAAATATGATTAGGATACCCTCATGACTAGGTAGGGCTGTCTACACGACCACAAGCCCACGTAGCTAAATGATGTCCACACAATCATACGAAGTCAAAAGGACTACATCACACAGCAATGTGCACACAGCTCGTTGATAATGAACCAAGACAGAAGATGCCCACTCAACTGAGCATGACGATACCCACACATTTTAAATGCTGATGCAAACACAACAAGAACATAGTAATGTAACCATGCTACCCAATTCTATGATACCCCCATTACTCGATAACGATGTAGACACAACAGACTGAGCAAGCCTCTTTTGACAAATGGTGAAGTCTGCACTCTACGTAAATGATGACGCTTATTATACATGGAAGTGATGTTCAATCTAACGAAATTAAAAGGTATCATCTCAACATACGCGGAGGTAGGCCTCACTAATTTAAACAAGTGCTACCTCCCCTTGAAACCTTGAAACTTGCGGTGTGAAGCCAAAACGTAATTTCGATTACGGCTAAAATTTTCTATGGTCTCCGCCTCGAGACGTTTCTTGGTAATTTCTAATACGTAAAAAACATAAGCAAGTTATGTGGTTGCAGAAATTACGTTATTCAACGCTCGGGATCAATGCTTTAGTTATAATTGATAAACTTGATTCAATAGAGACGAGTAGATACTTGTAAATATATAATCCAAAACGAGTATTCAACGCACAGAAAATTTCGTGAGGAAATGGTTCGATGGAAATGAAACGTCCTCTGAGCTCACCAATTCATCTTTAGAATTAAATTTGATTCAGAATCAAGAGCCGGTGTTTGAAGACCAAGTTCACGGTGTTAATTCCAACAACGATAATTTATCGACGAGAATTCAATTCAGGAATGAATTGATATTTTCCAAACTTGAACGAATATCAAAAGAGCAATTTCTCCCAATCATCGCACCTTCTTTCGTAACTCAGTTTGTGTGAACGTCTTAGGATTGGTGAATTTATGTTAATACCCAGGTTAACAATCAGAAAAAGATCCGGACACCAATACCTGGTAACAGCTTAATCCTGCGATGCCCAATTTACTATCTCCAGAGAAAAATGTTTTGCATAGTAATCTTCCTGTAATACGAACAGATGTCTGTTTTATTTTCGCCCACAAATTGAACGTATCCTAATTGGTTCGGGAGCAAATGCTGTTGAACAAATTTTCGCAATGTCGTCCAGGAACGCCACTAGTCCTGCAGGGCTAAACAAACATAGAACAGACCTGTGACGCAAAACTCACCAGCCTGAAAACATATCGCAACAAGCATTAAATTTGCTTTAAAAAAGTGAACAATTTAAACTTTTGGAGCCGTTCATGTCGATTCCGAGTCCCCAAGTGCACAAGTTAAAAACTAGATTCGCAACTGTTCATTCCTTGATCAAGACCAAAATCAGGCGGATAGTTTCGTATCTAATAATACTGTCGGAACTTCCAAGTTCTCGTTAGATATGAAATGAAAATTCAGAGCTTATGCGTAAGCGTCCATTTAGATTGAAATCGAGAGGCATTTATAGGCTTCGGTGGGTGATAAGCCAGAGATGTTGGGAGCCTTGATGGCACGCCTTTTTAAGAGTTGATACAAGAGATATGAAGCGCGATAAAATAGATATAAAGCGCTCTAGAGGGCATTCCAAAGCAAGCGATGGCTTCTCTCTACGACTACCATAAACACTCGACCACAGGAGAACCACCATTAAAACACAGTCCATAAATACCATAAGAACTCCTTGGCCTCTGCAGGAGCATTTCTCATGGACGAATGATTCCCTATAAGCACGCCACAAAGCCCTTTTGCCAATTATTATTAAATTCAGCTGTCAGGCTACCCTCACGAGCGAGCGAAATATGAGCGACGTACCTTAATCCCGCCCAGTTTAGGGCTATGGTGATGATCTTCGTATTGGTAATAAGTCCAGGCACCTCCGCTTCTCTATCTATTACGTAGCCATAATTAAGCGTGAGAATACGAGACGTGCATGGCGTACAGTAGATAAGCAGGGGGGCGGTTTTCAGAGCGGTCGCTGCATGCAATAAGAGCCGTGACAGTTTGCGACTCGTTGCCTCGCAAAGTAGAATAGAATTTAGTACCAGGGACGAGCCGAGTAGTCCGTTTTTGGATTTTTACATACGTCCCACGCCATCAGACAGTGAAATTATCATTTCAAGATTAAACAACTTCATATCGCGCCATCGATACATTGTCGATTGCGCGAACTGAAACCGAGGACATAACATTTTTTTGACGCACTTGCAGGACGTTTGAATTCAATTGATTACGATTAACCCCAGGACGATTAGATTTAACCACTTGAAATCAACTAGTAATGGAATGATGATAAATACATCCGAAGTTACTTAAGAGGGTTCGATGATTATTGTGACCCTGGTCAAAAGGTAGCCAGCCTAGTACTCAACCGTTCGTGTCTTGAAGATTAGTACGTAGTTCCGACAAAATTGTCCTCATTGGACAAACAACCAAGCAAATACTTCAGTCTTTCTCGAGAAGCTTCTGCTTGACATAGCATATCTGTCTATTGCCAAGAACATACGCCACTTCATTTATATCTAACCTGGAGTAAAACCAAGGATGTTCATGCTCTCATGCATCAGAATATTCTCGCAAAGCTCCGGTGAGATCAAGAGGCCAGAGATGTTTTTACCAACCTCCGAGCTATGATCTAATCTAGGATAAGTAGAATTAATCTTGCATCTATTTCCAGGAAAAGATTGTTTTAAAAATTGGTTCATCAAAAAAAAATAGAAACTACAATTTTGGAAAATTGTCCTGAAATACCGTATCGCATTGCTATATACATGTATGTAACAGGCAGATAATGAAATCAGACATTTTTTAAAGTGTCTAAACTTTACTGTCATTGCGTGAAATTAGAAATTCACTCAGACATTTCGTGAAATTAGTAGTTCCCTAAGTCATTTCATGAAATTAGTAATTCACTTAGTCATTTCTTGAAAAATGACAAAAAATTTCATGCATTTAATCAATGAAACAAGTTCACTCGGTCATTAGGTTAGGTCAGGTTTGGTTAGGAAGCTTGTACAACACTGTAATATGAACCTCCAAATTTCAGTCATTTCAAAATTGCTGTAACTTTCAGGGAGTGTATTGTGAAGCTCAAAACCGAGTTGGACTGAGTTAACTTATCGTTTTATTAAATGTCTCGAAATTTTCATCACTTCAGAAAACCGCTGAGTGAATTAGTCCTTTCAGGAATTGACTGAAATGTTCAAGCATTTAGCGAAATCCCTAATTTCCCTATCTGCCTGGAATATATACATGTATGTACTGTACTACTGATGAATAGGTAATCGAGCATCCGGAATTTTCATAAATAATAAGTTGTACGACTTCAAAAGGTAAATTTTAAACTATTCCTACTTGTACAACGTATAGAAATCATTACTTCAAATAAAAAGGTAAATGAACCAATGGCCATGAATTTAAATATATTACAATCTTGCATATAAACCGCGTACAGCACCCATTAAAAACAAAAACTGTGACGCAACATGCAATTGAATGTAAGCCTGAAGAATTGAGCAATCGTTGGCGCCCCTTAAACGAGTCCGAGACTTGCCGCGCATGCTTTCAATTGGCGTTACAATATTGGGTTTTGCAAGCAGGGGCAGGGGAGGGACGTGCGCCCTACGCTAGCTGGAGGAGCCCGACACCCGGCAGGACGCGGCCCAGGTCGTGTATCACAAAGCCGTGGTCGTACATCGAGACTCTGAAATTACCACAGTGAACCAATAAAATACTGAAGGGTTAGGATAGCGTGCGGGAAGACTGAGAGCAAGAAAGGTAGTCCCATAGAATTACTAACACTTGAGCCTACGAAGTGCACCGAGCAGTTCGTCTTCCAACTTTATGGAGGTAACTAATGCGAGCGCTGGCGAGCGGATGTCCACAGCGCGTGGTCTCGTGAAGGTGTGGGCCAAAGAGTAACAATTAATACAGCTACAGGCGATTTTAAGAACGAGGTTGAGAAAAATTGTCGCATGCAGTTCAGTGGAGGTGTTACCGTACGTATAAAACATCTTTAGTCTGTAATTTCTTTAACGGAATTCAATCAGTTATACCGTCGTTGAAGTGAGCTCTGCAAACTATATTGTACCAAATTTCGTTACGTGGACGCAAATGAACTTAATATTGGAGGAATATCCATTTATGACGAATAAGAGTTTGAGTATCATGGGTGAAGTTACTCATCTGTTAAGTTACCAAGGATCAAGAAGGAGAGAAATATTAACATTATCTTACGCCAACTCAAGGAGTCCCCATGAAAGATTTACGAGACTGAAAACAGCACAGTAGCGCATTCAAAACTGACCCACCCCATGTGCTGCCCCGACCCGCACCGCTCGTACGTGGCCAAACGAGTCTCACTTACGACATCGTGGCACAACTGCATCGCAAGCCCTGCGTCCTCAACCGACGCTTCTCTCGAGACCAACTTTGTTAGTGAGGTCTCTAATGCCCAATGCAAAAATAAGTGAAGAATCTTATTTGTGAGGTACAAATAGCTATTCACTGGGAACAAACACTCTCTCTTAAATTCAAGATAAAGAAGTAAAGCGTTTTGGTGGTGATACGCAGAATGCAGAGCGAAAAAAAACGATTTCAAGTAAGAAAACCCTATGAAAATTTAACGCAAAAAAATTCAGAACAAAGAACGTTCTTTGGAACATCACAAACACTCACATTGGTATTCAGCTTGAGCAGTTTATCAATCTTCAATGAGAGACAAATTCGTACACGAACACCTAGACCGAGCCATAGATTAGCGCCGCGCATGTGGGACCAGTTATACCAATATTTGTCCGTGGGGAGACGGAGGGAGCTGATGAAGGCAGCGGCGAAGGAAGTCTGTAAGAAAAGACCAGCGGAAAAGCAAAGGCAACAAAGCAGGGTCTTGAGGGTGACACCGCCGTCCCAGAGAACCCAGCGAAAGACCACGTCATGCAAACATTTCTTCAGAAAGAGCAGCCGTTCAATGGGTCCAAATATCAACGATTTTCCTTGGGTTAAACACGCTGCGTTAGCAACATTTGCGCTTCGTGCGTTAGGCTCTTTCCATTCATTCATTCACAGTAGAGATTTCCAGATTTGTTGTCCTGTTTCACGAATGTATTCACTCCGTGGCATCGTGGAGTAACTTCAGCGATAATATATTATTCACATAATTCCTTGCACTATTCATTTACCTTTGCCTATTATTTCAGTACTGCAGAGAGATTCAATCACACAGAGTTGCGAAAAAAATATTTTTTTAAGTACACTGAAATTTAATAAACACGTTTTCCACTATACTGAAAATGGTTGAAAATATTAAACGCTTGTTCAACCTGAAATGCAAGGGTAAAAATGAATCGACATCAATTGTTTCATGTGTTCACGAGACAATATGCATTTAACTGTATTTCACAATTACTTCACAGTAAATTTTCAATTTTGAATGTGATATTCAAGGTGGAACTTTTGTATGAAAAAAACTATTCATATTTATTGAATTCTGTATATGTCTCAAGTCCCGTTTTAAATCCCGTAGTTGTTTCAAAATCGCTTTCAGAGTCTGTCGATCGCATAAAATGTTAATTTTAATATCCAGCATGGCATGGTTAGTTACTAATAAACAAACATTGTGTTGCCAATTTAAATTTAAGTATTTTCATATGAGCAGTAGGTGATGCTCAGACTCTGAAAAAATCCAAAACGAAAATGATTAAAAATTTCGGACACCATGCCACACACATGCTGTCCGTATACCGACAGAGACGGCGGCCGTAAGACGCGCTGGGACGTAAGAAAATTATTAGTGTTATGACGATGCCTTTAATTTTCAATCAACTCGACAGCTGAGTCTTGTGTTACATTCAATAAACTAATAATTAAACTGATAGTGTTCTCATCGTACTTCTTTGCTCAATCACACACTTATTTAAAGAAGATCATCCATGTCAATGAATAGTTCACGATTGGAAGCTAGGTTCGAAAAGTAAGTTCAGGTATAGAGGAATCAAGAGTGCTTTTCTTCCGATGAAGAATTTTCAAGACTACTAAGAATTCAATACCTATCCATAATTTTCAACCTTCAGGTAATTGATATTATTTCATCAATTACCATAAATAATTCGAAAGCTTCAAACGCAGCCATGCCGAAATGTAACACGCACATTCATTAATCGATGAGCAATTCGTACGGGATTTTTGCCTATACTGTTTAGGAGGAATATAAACTAAGACCTGTGTAACATACATACGTATGTGTACTGTTGTGTAGACCAATTCGTGTGGTTTATGACAATAAACCACAAAACTCAAAATGTCGTAAGTAGAGGCTGTTCTCGACGCAACATGCTTCACTTGAGGCGTTCAAAAAAATACAGCACAACTCATGAAATGAGTCACGCTCTTCCTTAAACTAGGTTTCGCTTGCAGTAGTAAATAAAATATCAAGTGATAAACAGCTCTCATTATTCTTTTGCAGAAGAGGTAAAGAAAATTTGCACGCTAGCTCAGAGCAAAGCTGTACGAACCACCATTCTTTCTATAGAACACAATTGGAGTTCATAAGAATAAACAATTCAGCATCGGAATATAATGCGCCTTTTTTCATCAATTGAACGGCCAGCCACGTCACACGCAGGTTGCAGCATCAGGTACAATTCCTTGACCAATCAGCATCACTTACCATAAAGGAAAAGATAGCGTAACCCGCACATCTTCAACAGAACAATAGGGCAGAATTGCGCGCTCAGTCGGCTGGCTCGAAACTGATGACGCTTGCGTCCCAACAGAAGTTCGTTTTGCATCGCCATGCATTATGAAAAATTAAGAATGCAGCGTGACAGACATGCTCGTATCTTCACACAAATGACCCCCAGACGCATAGATCATAATGCCCCTTCCCTCCATCTGTTCGTTATTATAATGAAACTCTCACTAAATCTTTGCAATGAACGGAATAATGGGAAAAAACACACTTTGCTGGTAAGAAAAAACCCTTCGACTTTTTTTCCGATCAGTCAACACAATAAGTCACTCAATTTTTACCATTTACTATAATTCCATTACCGTTAATTGCAATTAGCAGATAAGATGGAGAATAATACCATCGCTCAACCGCATAATATCAATTGACGTGGCTTGATTGGATGGCCCCTGCGCCAAAAAAATGAACATCACCTCAAAATTGGCGCCACTCACCGGTTGTATTAATTTCCATTCCCTAGATAAGATATCCCTCCCGCTAAAAAATGGAGTCACTCGAGCGGCCAGCAATAATAACTGTTCTCTTGATAAGGCACTTGCAGCACTGTTCTTCTGGGTATCACTCCCTGAGGCGACCTTTAAATTCTAGCCGACCGAGAAGCAATCAATTGGAGAGCTCGTTGGCGTATGCAGGGCAACACGATCTCTTGCAAGAAAGCTGTTACAAATTTACAGGCAATTCGTTCGAGTGTGTAAATGCGTAAAAAAAGTGCGTAAAAGCTAGACTTTAGCGAGGATGTGTCAACACATTTTTGCGTCTTAAAACACACGTTTTAGGGTTTACTGACTTCGCTGCAAGCTGTGACAACACTTTCACGCAAACAAGAATGCATACCTTTGTCGAATAAGCCCTTATGCTTTGCATTTTAAAATCGTTTAAACGAACATAATGAACAATGCACAGCAATGAGGCAACAGTAGCCTCCTTACAAATTTGACTGAATAAATAATAAAATCGGACGTGCATTGCAGCAGAGTATTTGTGAAATGAGCCCTAAATATAAGGGGTGTACACGGGGTCTCAGACACATGAGGACAGACTGAGTACAAACATTCGATCGTATGCAGGTGGCACGAGAGAAGGTGTAGTCTGCTTATCAAGACAGAGAAGGCTGTTAATGAAGAAATCGAGCAAGCCCTGTAATGATGGCCTTAATTGGTGTCCGATAAGTCGTAAGAGGCTGGTCACTCGCGAGGTATAAGCGACAACGCTAGACCCTTGCAGTATCTGGAGCAGCTTAGTGCCGGGGTAACTGCTTTGATTTCATTAATAGAAATCGAGCGGCGTAAGATTAGAAGGTATTTACCGTAGTTGGCCGGAGAGATCGCCGTGTAATGAGGTGTTTTTAGGCAGAGGCTTTTAATGGTAGAAATCGAGCTGCATCGGAGAACTGGTAGTCAAATCGCAGTGTTGAACACGAAGCAACAGATCCACCGGCATGCGCCGAGGTGAAAAGATCACTGAAGACAGTCGAGCCTCAACTAATAAATTCAGTCACACGTATGCAGAGAAAGCTTTGAGGTTCGGGTTACCTCTGAAGAACGTGAAAAACCGCTAAGCTGAGTTACTGCCACGGTATGCTTATGCCATCAAAATGCTCGGTTTTTGTACGCCAGTAGCATTTTCACAGAAGTTATTGATTTCGCTACAGCAAGCGATGAAGACTTGAGACACTGGCGACGTCCAGTGTGAGAAGTAGCAGGCCAAAGTGGCGCTAGCAAAACCGCAACAACTGATATCGCGTAAAGGTGGAATACATGCTATTAACATTAAAATAAACTCAAGTCGAAAATTATGAGAAACTAATCACTTAAAGATTAAAAAATCATTCAATTATAAACGAACCATCCAAAACGTAAACGCACCCGCATCAATGACTAAGAAACTGATTCAGTTTCTTACAAACCACCTCAATAACTCAGAAATGATTGCTTCAATTACTAACAAATCACCTTAAACACCAAGGAACTTTTTCAGTTACTAACAAATCACCTCAATAACCAAGACACTACTTCAGTTACTAAAGAATTCCCTTAATAAATAAAAAATCATTTCAATCCTTAACATACCGCTTTAATGAATTGCAAAATTGTTTCATTAAAATGAAATAATTTCATTATAAAATACTAAATTACTCTCTTTCATTTTCATGCCTTGGCGAGAACAACTGGAGAAATTCACAAATTGCTGATTGAAATGATATATTTTGTAAATTCGTTCACACAGTATTGTAAATTTACTCAGAAAGTATTTATTTGCAAATAATTCCTCATAATATATTGTATATTTATATATGAAATGAAAATTTGTTTCTATACGATTCTTTACGTTTGAAGAAAATGTCAAAATAGATCCAGAATATTCTCCCAACGGAGAGTAACATTTAACGATTGTTTTTTGCTGACGGTGATTGCAACAATTGTGATGGGGATTATTATAATGACAGCGCTTGATGACGGCTTCATGAGTCAAAAAGATCATGATTGACACTTGTTGCGCTGACAAGTAGAGTAGCGCGTGAACGGAGACTATTGAAATAATTTGAGCCATTCGAGAACAATTTAACAGATCAGGGCATCTAGAAGACGAGCACCTTTGGATTTACTTGGTACAGTTTCAGCATAACATGAGGGTCTCGCTGACACCTTACTCGCATTAGCCCTCCGGCTCTTCTGTATGGCTGTATGTACTCGAACGTACATAATGCAGATGCCTGTACACTCGAGTGCAGTTACCAATCGAAATCGTAAAGTGGGGATCAACTTTTAGAGTGTAATTTTGCGCCCAAAAACTTCAATATTTATCCTTCACGGTGTATAAAGTGATCATTAACAAAGGTGTAAATTCAGTTTATTCAGTGGCATCTAAGATACAGTCACTCAAGAAAGTAAAATTCAATCACGAATAGTTGACAACTTATATTAAACTTAAAAATAATGCTAAATTAATACTCATTTAGAGATCTAAAAAGTTCCTAAAAAAGTTTGAACGTAACTCACACGATTTCAAGCTTTCTTCTGCAATGGAATTCCCATCAAACGAATCAATTAATAAAAAAAGATCTGAACATCTAAAACATGAGGAGTCGCTTGCACAATGTTCCATGTTAAATTCTTTAGAGTTATCACAAATTTTTGAACTATTTGACAAATGAGATTTTTTAACTCAGAGATGATTTTAAGAATGTAAAATTACCTGGGACAACATAATATAGGATAAGCAGCATAAAATATTCAAGACGGAAACTTGCATACATTACAAATGAATGGCACTTATATGAAAAACACATAATTTCTCCAGCAAAACCCATGCAGGTCGTGTGAGCAGCTTGCCAAGCAGGCCGTGTGAACAGCTTGCCAAGCAGGCCGTGTGAGCAGCTTGCCAAGCAGGCCGTGTGAGCAACTTGACGCCCCGTAACTAGAGACTAAATTTATCAGTAAATGGCAAACCCGAGTTGCTGAATTGCTCTAGTGCTGAGTGGTCAATTTCTGGTTTGTTTCAATGAATGAATGAATTGTTGCAGATATTCCCTAGCCCAAAATTACCAACAAAATTGCTAAGTTACGTTTAATGTTTAAAAATTTGCGTGCCTGGCTGATGGAGATACCGTCAGGACCGAGATGGTTATTGGGTACAAATATATTTTATAATATTTACAGTGAGGGATAAAGGCCACTCAGGCGAGCGTGCGAGACTTTGTCATCCAAGTTTTCGCTGTTCTAATAAACTGCGCTCGTGAACCTCAGATAAACTGAGCCTGAGCGCGAAGGAAAATTTTATAGTATTTCCAAGGATGATAGCCCAGTCAACATTCGTAAAGACCTAAACGGAAATGTTCCCACCTCCTCATACATTACGGTAAATGTTCGACAGCAGCTCCTTCGCGTCAAGCTCACTTCATGTCACTCGGAACAACTCAAACGTGTAAAACTTACCTTTTGCTTAATCTAAGGTAGACGTACTTGTATAATTTCCACATTAATTTCAACGTTGAACATCAGCTTTACCTTATTTGTCCACATTGAACAAGTCATCTAAGCCCCAGAGAAACCTTGGTTATGCTTGTACGGAAAAAAGTTGAGCGAATTCATTTTTCGAAGAAATAAGAGCTATTAACAAGCTGGGAAAACGCGCAGAAAGAAATAATGTCTAAAAAATTAGCTATAATCCTTCCCACACGTGTTCATCGAGTATTTTTTGTAAATTAACCAACCCACACAAGATGTCCGGCCACAAGGAGAAAGCTATAAATTTTTACCATCTAAATTTTTGCGCGGAGACGAAGCCGGTGCTTTAGTGCAGAAGACAACCTTCTATGTTTGCTCTTGAGACTAAAGGAAAGGTCTAAATAAAGATCTATTAACAAACACCCTCCTGAAGCTCCTAACACAACCTCATTACAGATACTAGACGCTATCTGAAATTCATTAAGGTAGAACACCTTGAGACCCGCTGTTCAGAAAGTCCCAAGCTCTACAATAAAGGTTGCATGGAAATCCTGTTTACAGCTCACTAATCAGACTCAACTTTAAACAAAGTACTGTGAATCAGGTGCAGGCAAAAATGAAACTTAATATGAGCTCAAATATACATTTAGTTTAAACACTGCATATATGTTAGATGATTTTCCCCACTGAATGCCTATCAACTGAAGAACATAAAGCTCGACAGCCTCGACACAGGGAACTCTTTTGTGGCCATTCGTGCACTTTATTTATAGGAAATTTTTATCCAATCTTATTCCCTGTTGACTAAATCTAGAATATGATGTCCAAATACCCCATATCTTACCCAACTAGCCCACTCTCCTTCGTTGAATAAAGATTTCGAATTGCAACTCACTGTTTTTCCGCGAAACTCGTCCTAATAATTCATACAGCTCACCTTGCTGGACATAAATACTGCGTGTAACATTACTCTCGGCAGTAAATCGTACCTCTTCGCTTTCTACAGTCGTGCGTTCCAGAGCGTCTCCGAGGTCCGCACTTACTGATAACACGGACGACGTTAAAAGGCGAAATTTCCCAAACTGGTCGCATGAATCGAAGGGACCACTTAACAAGAGCCGGCTTACGGCATTAGTCGAATAATTAGGACGAAAACACGCAGTAGCTAACGGGTCCTCTTCGTTACATTGAGTGTGCCAAACAGAGCATAAAAGAGAGAAGTGTACCATCTGATTATACTTAAAACTCCTCCCTCACTTTCACGCGCCAGCATTCTCATCCTCAGGGAAAACTGAGAGAAATTCAAATGATTTGCACGGCGCATTTCTGCCCGTGAAGAGGTCGGTGGGCAACCCGAGTCTTTGAGGGATGTTCATGCGGAACACGAGCAAATATTGGCTCGGAACTCGCCAACATCAACATCAAATGAAGGGTTCGTATCAGAGATACAACATCGACTTCAACGAGAATAGACGAACGAAGGACAACTTTGCGGTGGAATGAAAGTGATAGTGAGTCGAAAGTCAATATTAGAAACTATGGACTACTTGATGAGTTTCGAAATACGGAAGGTAATCGTGCATGCATTCTTGTTCTATTAAAAGCTATTAAGCACCGAATCTGACCACTATTTTAGTATAGAGTGCTTCAACACTTAGGAAATGATGTCAGAACTACTAATACAAAAAATAGCATCATACTTAAAGCACGAAAATAGAGAATTTCAAGGAAAAAAGCTGACGCATTCCATAATTAAAACACCATAAACACAGCGAGCACTAAAAATACAAGCAAATATATTCAACAAAATCCCTGACTCGCAGACCTGCAACGACTTAGTTGAATTAAATTCTTTTACTCCTTGAAGACGAAATGAGAGCACCGACCTGAACAGTGGACGAGAGGCGAGTCTCGGGCGGCTCGGCCCGATCTGAGGCCCTCACGACGAGGTTGTAGAAGGACTGGTCTTCTCGGTCCAGCAGGGCTCTCGTGTAGATGGAACCGTTGCTCGAAATTGAGAACTGGCCTTTGTCGTCCCCACCAGCGATGCTGTACTCCAGCTCACCGTTCAAGCCTGGCAGGGGGAAATGTAAGATTCAGCGTGAGAGGTAAACCGTGTCCCTGAGGGGTAGGCCTTGTGAGGAGTAGGCCTTGTGAGGGGTAGGCCGTGTGAGGGGTAGGCCGTGTGAGGGGTAG
>VOMN01010468.1:0-49287 GCA_014899125.1 Orchestia grillus
TTCTAGCCGGCTTTAAGCTCCTTCGAGCATCCAGCGGTTTTCTTTTAAGAACCGCATCAACGCAAATTTCATCAGGAAATGATACTACCAAATCGGTGCAAAAAAAATCTCATTTCCACCAGAAATAATTTGCTGTTTTTAATTACGCGCAGCCGATATTTCTCTTCTCAAAGTATCCTTAACAAACTTCTGTGACAGAAATTTATCACAGCTTCGTCTTCAATTTTGGCCCCATCCCCTCGGGTCATACGCTCTCACTCTGAGTTTGTAATGCAAGATGTGGAGGCGGTGCCTGGGCTGCGATGCTTTTACGGCGTCCGAACACAACGAGTCATTTGGTGACGTAAGAAAAGATTATATACTCGTCTTGAAGAGCATGCATATTTCAATTTCCCCTAAATTTAATGAATTACGAAGATACACGATTCAAATAAAAAGATCAGAGTTTGCTTATACGAGTATATTCTCCCGATGCGGGCGCCATTTGTAGCTGTGCAGTCCCACGGTGAGGGAAAAAATACTTGGCGTGTAAGGGAAGTTCATTCGCCGATGGGAACGCAATTGTCCTTTTGCTAGACCCTCTGAAGAAAACGCCGGGTCAGCAATTTGTAACCTACTCAGGAGTCTAAGACTGGCCCAAAGTTTTTTCCAAATAAACTGTTGCTTGGAGCGTGAATCGGAGCAAGATGGTATAGGTAATAGCTTAGTTTTTTTCATTTGCTGAAATTCATGAAGCTGCACATTTTGCGTTAAGTGTGATAGGACAGTTTACCATTTTTGGTTCTGATATCATTGGCTCGATCTGTAACGCATCTCTAACCTATTCTCCAATTGTTATTGAGCCTAATTTCTAACCACTTCTGTTTTATTGTAAGGGAAGGACTTGAGTGTAGAGCAGTTCAAATCTTACCTCCCGCAGTAAAACAGAAGAACTGTGAGCCGGTAAGATTTTCTTCTGCTATAATTCACAAACCAACTGGTGATCACCAAAGTTCTAAAGCTTATGTATTGCCAACGAACGCTTAGCTTGAATTATTCAACGTAAATTTTACGATAGTATATTTCCTTCTTCAATGGTACCAAATTACCGAGCAAAAGCAAAACCCGCTGCAAACTCGAGCCTATTTCTCGAGCAATGCGAAGGCTTTGCAACAGAGTCGTTACATTCGGACTTGTAGTCAGTCCAATTCCAACCCTTCCTGCTAAGACACTGTTCGCTGTTGCAATAATTGTAGCAGGGCATTTGAATCAGTATAATCATTTATCCAGTAACAGTAAAATAATGTTGATGAACGAGTTCGCGCGCAAGCGACTTCGGCTGCAAGGGGGCTAGGAATCGAAATTCTGTGGAATCTAGTAGTTGAACGTGACTGCCAACCGATCAACACTTTTGAACTTAAAAATGGGTATGTTCTTTATTGTTCGAAGCCAACACTTTTCGTTGCATTACTAAGCTTTGAAGACTTCCCTTGTTGTTTGAGAAGTCTTCGGTTTTTCACTTTGCTGTAAATATCGATTTGAGTGACGTATTTTTGGTTAAATAAAGTGAATCCACACGTATTTTTTAGGAGAATTTCACTGACTGATGCCAGCAGAAAAAATAAATGGCAGGCTCTTTTGTAGGCCGGTCACACGCAAATCGTGTTCTCATTGATCCTGCCTCGAGACATGTTCGAAGAACAGCTGTCGGGCATGTCATGCTGCACGTACGCAGCCCAAACGTCACGCCACTCCAGTCCATTGTCGCTCTGCCTCGCCCATGTCATTCTCAAGTGGTAACTCCCCTCTGAATGATGTATCAGCTGATCACTGTGTTTTGGAAGTAATTGGAGACGTTGGCCGTGTTTTATTGTAATCGCCCCCACATGCGGTTGGTACTAGCAGAGGAAGATGACGTTCCTCCTGCTGTTCAACGTACACGCACGTTCGTCTGCGCTGTTCGTTCTGGTTTCGCAGAGCGTTCGGGCCATTGCGTTAAATTGGCCGGTCCGTGATGCCCAGCATTGGCAGTTGTGAGCGGTCCATGACCCGCCAATGTACTCTAACCGCCCGGTGGGCCGAGAACACCAGTGTTCCTCTTCTGCTCAATGCGCGATGAATGTTTACGGTTGAAATTCCGCCCTCAACTATGGCTCCAATGGCATGGAATTTAGGTGCGGTGGTATAGTGGCGCTGAACTTCTGTCAACACGGGCGTCAAATGTTCTCGTATCGATTGAGCTACGGAGATTAAAGCAAGGCTAATGCTACAAGTCCGACTCGTAAAATAATTTACTTGTAGAACCTTGAGCAGAAAAATATGCTTTTTTGCTTGACTCTGATTGTAGATGGTGTGACATAGTTTTGACAACAATATTTGAAATCTATGAACAGCTTCTGAACAGCTGCAAATGTTTTCATAATTATGGCATATTTAATAAACCAAAATAAGCTGCTTATTTATAAAGAGAAAAACTATAATACTATCAAAAGAGCATTTGTGAAAAATAAAAATAAGATTCCTCCTAAAGAAAAAAAACGCTGTTTTATAGCTGAACGATTTTGCAACTAGTTCAAAATGTTAGAATATTTTCCTTCATTTTTTTTGTCGATATTAGAGTGCAGACGTTCATTTTGAAACCACAGCACCCTAATAGATAAAATATATAATAATCGATCCCTCCGTGCGACAAAAAATGACATTAAGAAACACAGCGGGGCTGGTGTAGTGTATAGAAATATAATATTTCGAAGCAAAAGTCAAAGTCGATACACCAGAAAATTTACAGAGAACTTCCTGTTACCAAAGGTGAAGATAATTTTTGTTGACATGGAAAGCTTACCAAGAAACTAATACTGTATGTTGTCCACCAGTGCGCTAGACATGTCTCCCTGATAAAATTTCACTTCTTGAAAGGAAGATGCTTCTCCGAAGCATCAGTACCATGTTCTACATCAAACAAAATTGTTGCCCTATTCATTGCAAATACATGTAAACGTCGCACTTTTTACGCGCAGCAGGGCTGGAACGAAGCTGTTCCATTTCATGGTCTTTGTGTGATGAGATCAAAGCCTGCGAGTCGGAAAATCTTTTGTTATCTACATGATTCTCATTGCTTCGTAGAACCTCGTCAAAGTTCATTGCAAAATGAATGAAACTGAATTATTAAAATTGTATTAATTGTTTTTTTTTTATCTAACGAGAGATTATTACTTGATTTCAACCTCTTCTCTTAATGTGAACCCATGCATATCCGAACGGCTTTGTTGTGCTCTAAACGAGCCATAGTCAACAGGAGTAATAAAGGTCAGCAGAATATGACAGATGAAGTAATTATTCTGACCGAATTATTGAGTGAAGCGAGCTGCGGTAAGACTCATTACCGTCCCGCTTGTGTTCATATGTAAAAGGACATGCTTTCTTCGGGAAGGAGGTTAACTTCTTCACATGATGGTTTTCTGGCCATTTCATATTCGATGTAAGCTTATAGAACGGGAGAATATTTTACTTGTTATTTTCTTGCCGATTTACGTAGACTAATTTGTTTGTAGACACATGTCGGGCTCAAATATCTTCTAAAAAAAATTATTTTGCAAGTAGGACAAACTAGCATTAACAGGAACAACTTGTTTCAAGCCACTGTAAAACGATATAAATTACATCAGCACACGGTCTGTGAACCCCTTTTACCAAATCTCGCTGGAGTTCAGCTCAGGCGCGAACACTACGGTTCTCAGTCCCTGATCCAGAACCTCTTATGGTGCCGCAGGTGTCATGGATCAGGCACAGGGACCTGCACATCCTTTCAGTGGGCAGCGTGACCTACACCAGCGACGATAGGTTCCAGGTGGTGCCGGACAAAAACACGGGCGACTGGGCCCTCAGACTTAAGTTCGCCAATCCCAGAGACTCGGGCCAGTACGACTGCCAGGTGTCATCCACTCCCACGTCTGGCAGGACCTTCCATCTGGAAGTCGTGGGTGAGTTGGGAAGTGGTGGGTGAGTCGAGAAGTCGTGGGTGAGTCGGGAAGTTGAAGGTGAGTCAGGAAGTCGTGAGTGAGTCGGGAAGTTGTAGGAAGTTGAGGGTGAGTCGGGAAGTTGCAGGAAGTCGAGGGTGAGTCCGGAAGTCGTGGGCGAGTCAGAAAATCAGGGGTGAGTTGAGAAATTGTTCGTGAGTTGGGAAGTCGTGGCTGAGCCAGGAAAGTGTAGGAAGTCGTGGGTGAGTCTGGAAGGTGTTGGAAGTCGTGGATGAGCCAGGAAAGTATAGGAAGTCGTGGGTGAGTCTGGAAGGTGAAGGAAGTCGTGGATGAGCCGGGAAAGTATAGAAAGTCGTGGGTGAATCTGGAAGATGTAGGAAGTCGTGGGTGAGTCTGGAAGGTGTAGGAAGTCGTGGGTGAGTCTGGAAGGTGTAGGAAGTCGTGGGTGAGTCTGGAAGGTGTAGGAAGTCGTGGGTGAGTCTGGAAGGTGTAGGAAGTCGTGGGTGAGTCTGGAAGGTGTAGGAAGTCGTGGGTGAGTCTGGAAGGTGTAGGAAGTCGTGGGTGAGTCTGGAAGGTGTAGGAAGTCGTGGGTGAGTCTGGAAGGTGTAGGAAGTCGTGTGTGAGTCTGGAAGGTGTAGGAAGTCGAGGGTGAGAAAGAACAAGTCCTAAGTTTTGCAGAATCGGTGCCGGTGCGTGTTGGCGAGCTTGCGTTCCCATTTATTTCCGGGTATTATTTAACTCTGTTTTTCAACCACGTACATACTTAGTGAATACGAGTGTTAGATTTTCGCACAATTTTTCCGCTTTCATGATGAAATCTGGGTTTTCTGGGACGTTTGTTGGTAACGATGCCTCTTTACACTTAGGCTCTCCTTTTCATTTTGCACGGAATATTTCTGAACAATGAATTAATCAATTACATATTTCATTTCTTGGGCGAGTTCTATTGTTTCGAATGATAGAATTGTTCGTGTTCTGACCTTTTTTATTAGGTTTTAAGTTGCTTGTAAACTATGACTTGTAAATTATCATAACCAAGCTTTGAGATATATCGCAAAAAAATAAAACGTTTAATAGGCAAATCACTTGTAGTTAAAATGAATTATGTTTAAATGGAGCTCAGTTGTTCTAGAAATATAGTTTTTTAATTGAAAAAAAATATTTCGTTTAATTAATTCTGAGCAAGGTCAACAATTGAAGACTCAGGGCTTTCCCATTGATGGATGAACTTAAAAGTGTTTGCAGTGGATAGCCAGTGCTTATTGATGTTTGATTTCGTGACGAAAATTCTCTCCTCAAACAAACTCAGTTGGGTACTGAAATTATTGTTTTTTTAAATAAAAGTATGAAATTTTTCTGAAATGATACATTCCCCACATCACTCAATGCTTCATCTAGAGGGCTAAGCGAAATTAAAGCGTCTCCTGAACCAGAAAAACTAAAATTGTAAACACGACGGAGAGTCGCCGTGAGATTCTCCGCCACAAAGCAAAATGCAAAAAAAAGCTTCCAAGAAATGCATTAATAGTCAATCGCAAATTCCCAGAGGTATCAACTTCTTTAGAAATTCTTCATTTTCATCGTGAAAACTGGAATAAACATTATTGATATCGACATGTTAGCACTTTGATGATACCCATGAAACTCCTTAGTGATTCTATCATGTTGACCATAGCGGCAGCGAATGGCTGTACAGGGAAATGTGCTACTGGGAACACCAAATTCTGCACCAACTGATACTGTGTATGCCTGCGCACGCTCTCTGTGCAGCGCTGGTCCAATTTCGTGCGTTCGCTGCCGTTGTTTAGTTTACAGCTGAGATCGTTTGCCTGATCCCCATTACGATCGTTTGCTTGATCGTGTAATGGGGCCAATATTCACGCAGAGAGGCCGCCTGTGGCTCACATTCATCACCTCTTGGAGGTCATCTTTGCAGCAAACGAGCACTCAGTAGTGCGCGCACTGACCCTGGACCAAGCTGATGGTTACAGAGTTGTATCGTGTCTCATGTCGATCATAGACTTCAGCGAAGATTTTTACATCATCGAGCTTCGATAACTCAAGTTCTTGGAAAATTTTGCCAGTTTCGAAACTTACGTACATCGGAGAGTGTCTGAACTTTTTTTCTTCATTCTGTAACTCCGGAGCTTTGAAATTATAAATAGACTCTCACCGATTTCTTTGGAATCAGATTCTAGATAGACTTTAGATAAGTTTAAACTGCTTACGTGGTCATTCTAAGTGACGTCAGGTGCATCAATCATGGGGCAATGCCCTCGTGTCAGCTCCGCCGCCTGTGTTAAGCCGAGTCTTTACATACTGAAAAACTTGCATACGATAAAACTTTAAGTTTTATCCTACTTCAACCTTTTCACTATTCATCTCATGCTTTACTCTGTACTTATTAAGTATATTGTATTTTCTTCATAGTGGTCGTATCCTACGTATGTTTGTATGAGAGATTGTTGGCGAAATTCTAAATAATTTTTTCGTGAGCAGTGTTGTCTTTAATGGCTTGTGTCTTATCACTGTTGATTTACTCCCTGGTAAAGGCTGGAGTATTGTGTATATGTAACAGAGTCATGTAATATATCTGCTTCAAGTTGCGGCTTCTAAGGAATTGAATAGATAAAAACATACGCTGTCAATTGAACTATGCACCAACTGGGGAATTAGAATGATGGCGTCACATCACGCAGCCATGAATTTTACGAGAATTTTACTTAACCCCAAAAGGATCAACTTAATGCGTAATCAGGTTAAATATATATTATGAATGCATTCATTCAAATACGAGTATATGCACTTTTCTGCATGTTCACCTTAGTTTGAACAAAACAACTACAAAGTAAAACTCAAGTGTATAACTCCTAAACGTCCATCATCCCTGACAGTGGTACTCATGGGGTTGAAAACGGCCTCACAAACTACATTAGAGTTGTGTAAAAAAGCATTAGACTTCACCGGTGCAGAAGTTCGAGTCGCTGGCAGTCACTGACGACGTCCTCGTAATTCGCTGCCAGCGGCCGCCGGGCCGAGCACAGCGTCTAAGGCTGAAATTCTCCAAAACGCCGCGGTGTTGCTGGGTGTTGAAATCATTTTCAGCTTTGCCTGTGTCGCTTAGTACCTTCACTTTCGTTTACTTAAGTACTCTGCCTTATTTTCCCTGAAGTATTTACTCGTAATCGGACTGGACCCTCAGTGGGTACTGAAGAGGCAATACAATAAGCTTAGTCAGGTTGTCTATCGTATGCAATGACTGACGACGTCATGGTGGCCATTGTTAGGTTTCATCAGTTATAGATAGGAATTTGGGACTTGTATCTTTCGTGCCCACTTTACTTTTTTAATTGTTCTCACTTTCAGAGCAATCTCATTTTGTTTTTTGTTCCTCTTCGTTCTTAATTTGCTGTTTCTTAGCGCATTGGATTAAGTGAGAGAGAAACTCCTCGTGCATAGATTCCCGTTCTTGTTAGTCATACTAAATAGTTTCTTCTCTTTGCTGTCTTGAGATCGCTTTCCATGTGGCTAGGGGTTCTTAAACCAACAAACAACAATAAAATAAGCATTAATGATAATGATGATGATGATAATCGCAGAGCCCCAGGCTGAAGTGCTGCGTGCCCCCGAGATGCACGTGGGTGTGGGCTCCCTCATCAACCTCACGTGCGTGGTCCCCTACTCCCCTGAGACCCCCGACTACCTCCACTGGTACCACAAAGAGAAGGTGATTCTTACACTTCACTAAACCCAACAGAATCGCAAAGAAAACCTAGTGTTCTTCTGTGTCTTTGTTCTTAAATTCACGCCAAATAGGTTTTGTTTGAGTGCCCTGCGTTCACGTGCGCCGCCAGATGTTGGGAGTGAACGAAAATCTTCGATGTGAACGTCGGGTTTAATTGAAACGTGTTGTTACAATGTGTTTGTTTGAAGCTTTAGCTAGGGCTTCTCGAGGCTGTTACGGAACAAATGACTTAAAATTTTATAGAAATAAAGGTCTGTTTATTAAAATTTTTGTCTACCTTGTGCATGATGTATTGAAGACTTTTGGGTATGTTGTCTTGAACACTGCATCATTATCAAATATCAGAAACTATCTCGTGCAAGAAATTGCTCATATATTTCATTCTATAGTTCATAAGCAATAATTTGATAAACTCATAAAATATTTTATTCATGAACGTCGTAAATAAATTTCCATGAATGTAAAAGGAAAAACGCTCCGATTCATTGAAAATTTTTATGATTCGTTGAATAATAATTTTTTTGAACTTCAAGCGCAACTTTGAGCTTAAATTAGAAAAATTGGTCTGGTACCAAGTCCATGCAGGATGAAGCTCGTATGATAATCTATGTCTACTTTGCGTTACCGTTCCAACTTCAGTGTATTTTAGTGAAGAATAATGAAGCTACATGGAGATTTAATTCTCAATTGAATAAAAAACACGCCATTAGTGTGCATTAAAAAACAAATCATTAGTGTTCATTAAAAACACACCATTAATGTCCGTTAATGGAGTGTCTGTAAATACTGACCTTATCGAGCCTCATTTCGGCGAGCAAAACACTCGTGACATGACAAGCAAAAATCAACTTCTTTGATGAACTAAAAAAGTTTTACAAAATGGCATAAACCTACACAAACGGTATCGTTTATAGTATATGCCTATTAATTTCAGGCCTTTTTTCGACGGTGATATCATTGACGACTTTTTGAATGGCTGGGCTCATAAATGAATCCTTAATTTTATGTACCTAAGATGAATCATGTAAATTTTTTGATCTAATACTACATGCATTGTACGCTGTGTTTGTCAGAAATATTATGCGAGGTCTTTGAAGAAATTCAATGTGAAAAACGTAGGTAAAATCATGAATTCATTTCCGGCATTTTCCAATGAGCTAACCGTGTTCGAACTCCAATTCATTCTTTTGCTTGATTGAAATTCATGAATAAAGAATATTTCTGACATCAAAACTGTTAGTTAATTCTGCTCATCCTTATTCGTTTTAAATATAAACTTGTTGATCTTTAACAGCAGCATTTTTCTTACGCATTAATGCCTCAAATAATATAAAATTACTTGAAGCGGAAAACATTTGAAGCCATATCAGAATACTGATAATAACTCAATAGAATCAATTTATGGTTTGCCGTTATTTCAGAGCTGAAAGCGTGACGGAGCTGCTCTACCGGGCACATCGATATTACGTCATGAACCTTGTGCACTATATGTCGGCGATACAATTATATCTCAGCAGAATTTCGGCTGAACGGAAATGAAATCATTTTCTAATTAAATAGAAATTCGATTCGACTAACCATGCTTAATCCAGATCTTCAATATGATATTTTACGATACTTAGCATTTCTACAAACATATGGTATTTTAGGCTTGCACTTAAAGCAGTCATACTAGTAATTCAATTTCGAATGAAATTGACCATCAATTTCATTCATTTCATCTGTGATAAATAAAACCTTCAGTCAAATTCTAGAATACAATAGTCCACGGTCACTCACTCGTGGAAAAAGTATATCTAGTATCATGAGGCCTTGTCTATTTTGCGCAAATGATAATGAGGGGGAAAAGCAGTTTTGTTCATAGATGTATGACGTATTCATCGTAGATAGACGTAGCAGAATACATAGGTAGTCGCCTCAAGGCTAAATAACGACTCAACATCGTTTTTATCGCGCCACTCACAGATGGTTCGCGAAGATGGCAACAGGGTTTGGATGCGCACCACACTGGGACACCAGTCGATCAGTCAGCTGGTGGTGAAGGACGCTCAGCCCTCCGACTCTGGACTCTACACCTGCAACCCGGCGCATTCTAGAGAGCACTCGATCACCGTGCACGTGCTAACAGGTAGTCACCTGTTAGCAGCCTGTCTTTTACTCTTGTCTGAACGAGGAGCCAAGAAACGCCATGTGTCAAGGCTTCACCTGTCTTTTTCTTATTTTGCTCTTTGGAAATGTTGACTCCCGACGATCTTTTTAATGTGAAGAATAATGGTCCAAGTATTTGATTAGAAATTTTATCTCGAGTATGAGGCGTCAATTGTACACGCCGGGACCAGCAGCCCCGCATTTAAGGCAATTTGGGCGATAAATATTGTTCATTCCCGGACATAAGTCTTATAACTTCCAACCTCACGATTATTCGATACAAGTTGCAGGTTATTTTTAATCAGGCTTGTTGAGCTCGTCCGTGAAATTAGCGTAAATTTTTAATTGGAATTCTTATTTAGCCCCTTTTATTTTCTAGTCCTTCGCGATGATAGCGATGAGTCTGCTCTGAATTTTTTTAGGGTGTTCATAAATATCCCTTTGACAAAAACATGACGGTTAACATTTTAGATGACGAATAACAAAGATTTAGAAGCCCTGCTACCTCGACCCCACCGATGACCCTTATGAATGTATCATGTCGGACACGTTGAGACAAGGTCAGTTTGGAAACCATGACGAATCACATATAAATATTTATGGGACTGAGATTTCTTTTTGTCCGTTGACAAATATCGCTGTTAAGGGAGTCGTTGGACGCCTTCTGCTTTATTGATCGAGACGCATTGATGACTGTCGCTAATTTTACTGAAGGCAGGGGCCAGGTCACCTGAAAAGTCTATCGCTGACTTGCATTTCATAGTTAGTCAACTTTTGGTATCTCAAGCGTGAGCGAACAACTCTCTGGACGAGCTCCCTTTCCCCAGAACAAGTTTTTTCAGTGCACATATTCTTATGAATTCGGGGTGTGTTGCATAATAGTTTTTATACTAGGCTCTTGCTCAAGTCCTAGAAAAGTATCGCTATAAAAACTATTCATTGGAATCTTAAACTTGCATTGTTTTCGGTCTATCACCACGAGTAATTTATAGGCCTACTGTCATGCTTGCCTCCTAAAAAAGAGACAAACTATGGATTGACTTTTTTTTGTTTGTGCAATTATGTTTAATACTTCTTTGTTGCCATATACATATAAGAGATGCATGACAGCAAGGTACCAAGCAATGGAAAGAGCTATTACATTTCTAATAACAAAATATCTCATGAAGAAGTTGCCTAAGAACTGTTTCAGTACACAGGTATGAAAGTGAAGAACTGTACGAATGTGTTGTGCTTCCAAGTGTTGTATGTATGTTGCGCGAACATGGGGACTTAGGGTGGAAGATAGGAGGAGATTGAACTTGTTAGAGATGAGATACTTGAAAATCATTTTCCATGTTACTCCATTGGATGGATTAAGGAGTGAAAGTGTGCGTCGAATGAAGAACAGGCGTTGTTGGTGAGTTAGTACGAAGAGCTGATCAAAAAATCTTATTCTACCACCAGCAGTCGGGTGCCTGTCTTTTACTCTTGTCTGAACGAGGGGCCAAGAAACGCCGTGTATCAAGGCTGTGCTTGTCTTTTTCTTATTTTGCTCTTTGGAAATGTTGACTCTCGATGATCGTTTTAATGTGAAGGAAAATGGTCCAAGTATTTGATTAGAAATTTCACAAAATATCTTATTTGTTACTCAATCATGACCCGCTAAAATTGACCAACTCTTTATTTTTCTTTTGAATGATAGACTAACTCGTTCTTTTACACGCCCAGGAGAAGTTATTTCAGAAAGAGTTACAGGTGATGTTAAAATTAATATCTTTCATTGGGCTTATAGTATGATAAAAAGGTTTAAAAAAATTACCGTTTTATGCAGAGAAAAAATTAATTTTAATTGAACGGAAAATGTGTAAACATAGCATATGCGTTTTTAGTGAGGATGGCTTGAATTTAAATATAAATATCACAGAACGAGCGATGGATTAAAATGATGCAGTATACCCAATGATGCCCACTCTGTTCATATTTTTTACACAAAGAATACACCTTATTTTTACTCATACGCAAACAGCTCAATCTCGAACGAACTCTTCATTTTCAATAGCGTTAGACGTTGAGAAATGCTTTAATTCCCTTTCATGCCATAAACACGGGCTTAGCGTGAATGAAATTACTCATACGTGCACTTCAGAAAATACATTTCAAATTTTTCTTTTCCGACGCTCAGGTGCGACACTATGATCATTTTCTTTTATTGCATACTTCAGGCAACTGCAGCCGTGAATTCCGCGTCGTGTGCTGCTTGGAGGCCTGAAGTGGCCTTGCCATCATGCAGTGTTGCCCAGCTAACAAATAAGCAGTTTCGGTGCTCATGTCTTGCAGTCGTATGTCAGGAATGCAAGTAATATGCCGGGTCGAAACGACCGTCGTTTTAGGGGAAAATGCCCGCTTTTGAAGCAAAAAGTTATCAGCGTCACCACCGCGGCACTTCAGAAGTCGAAACTGCTTTGAATTTTTTGTGTCAGAGGTGCGAAAGAAATTGTTCTGGGCTTTGCTATTTTACCTTGACTGAAAGGCTTTTGAACACTGTAGTGTAGGGTTGGAATTACGTAAATGTACTGTGGTAGAATCCACACCACAAGTGGCTGGGAAGTGGTAAAGAAGTTCGTTACCAGGAAGCAGGTTCCGTTCTGGCGCCTCGAGGTCGCTTCCAAATAATCCTCCTCACATAATACGACGATATGTTTCAAGATTTTCTAGTCAGAGCTTCACGGTATTCAAGTCGTTTATTATATTATTTGGTGAGTACTTCAAACATGAAATTATTGAGGGATTGACATCATGTCATCCTATTTGTTAAAGTTTTATTCTTTACTCATTTTTCTGCTCCAGAATTCAAATAATATGCAATTTCCTTCCTATTATTCCCATGGGTTACCACAGGATTAGCCTATACTCTGTTTCAGCATTATGGTTAAATTGCGTTAATTGTTTCATTAGCTCATGTCAAAAATTCTATTAATACACATGAACAAGCTATAGGAAATGATCTATGAGGGACTGATCACTTCCTATAACGGGTTCTGTTTACTGCACGTTAAAGAGCTGGAGAACAGGGATTGCGGCGTAGGTAGACAAGAAAAACATAGCTCGGAGCTCACTGAAAGAGTTATGAAAATAAGCAGGCGTTCGCTTCCGCTAGGACCAGAATTTATTCAAGAGTGCAATGATTTCAATCCCTTTGTTTAGGATGACGGGACATGAGGGGCTGTTGAGTGCCGTAGCGGCAGCAGAGACAATACAGGATCACATGAGTGGATGAGCTGTTAGATCCATGCGGCTTCCAACGAGAGCCGCACGCGTTGCAATTGTCAATTCTAATTTGGTGTTTTCTACTACTCAGCGCAGCTGACGAGGTCAGGGCTCAAATTCTCGATGTTTGATTTTTCAAAAGAGATTTCCATCAGCTGAACCTAGTTATACAGTTCATGGTTCAGCTGTTATTATGAGTGAACATTTTTTGAAGGCAAAGATCTCATACACCATCCCCACTCCTGGATTTTAGAAGGGACTAGGTACGGCGTCACCAAAAATAGGTCTAGAACCAATGCATTAGATTAGTGTAGTAAGAATGTCGCAAGGGTGGTTACTGAGCGTGCTGATTTCTAGAGCAGTGTAGTAATTCCTAAGTAGTGGGGTAATTTCTAGAGCATTGGGGTAATTCTTAGAACAGTGGGGTAATTCTTAGAGCATTGGGGTAATTCTTAGAGCAATGTGGTAATTTCTAGAGCAGTATGGTAGTATATATAGCAATGGGGTAGTTTCTAGAGCAGTAAGGTAATTCCTAGAGCAGTGGGGTGGCTCCTAGAGCAATGGAGTGGCTCCTAGAGCAGTGGGGTGGCTCCTAGAGCAGTGGAGTGGTTCCTAGAGCAGTGGGGTAGGAGTGACTTGACTTAAGGGAGGGAGCTTGAGTGTGATCGAGGGCAGGGCAGTAAGCTGTCGTAAGAAGGCGAGTGCGGACACGAAGAAATCAAGCGTAGATGTGCTATGCTGCTTGTCACTATTTTCAAGATGAAGGGGCAGCAAGGAGCAGTCTTTTTACAGTGATCAAGTGATTAGTAAATGCCGCGTAAAGAGGCTGAGCTAGCGTAGTCTGGTGGATAAACTAACGAAAGTCCGGGAGAATAGATTGAGGTATGTACTGTACACACTGAATAAATATCAGTGTTTCAATGAATATTGCTAAGTATGTAACATAATGTAAAACTGTGTAGGTGGAACCATACAAACGGGAGTATATGCTATGCGTGTAGGGAACTGTTTTTGTGACTCAGATCCTATTTAGACCAGATCTGGAACAATAACTCCGCTGCTACAAGTATCGAGTATTAGAAAAAATCTGGGAAATGATGTACACCATCATAACCCTGCGAGAGGTACCCTTACTTATGACTTTTAGTGTACTTGAAAATGAAATTTATTCACGGAAATACGCTTCATCCGTCAATCTTAGCATAAATTAGAATAAAATATATGTATATTTATGTAAACATCCCCATTACAGCAACGTCCAGGCCCATACGGCTTGCCAGACATTTCACCCTCTCACCCTAAATGCAGGAGCTGCGCTTCAATTTTGCAACATATCGACAATTCCAGCATCCCTCAACTGCTGAATCGTTGAAGTATATATAAAAGAGCGATAAATTAAGGCAAATTACACGTGTTCCCGAAAGATGGAATTCCGCGTGAGGAGGATTCAACCTTTGCTCTTTAACGGATCAAAATCCTATTCAAGCTCAGTCTAACTTTATAGCCACTCCATTGATAAATTCATAAAATAGTCGAGAAAAATTCTCAGGAAATAAAAAGTTATAGATAAATCATTTTAGACGCCGTTGCGAAAAAGTAAGACTTGGAATGTATTGTTCATGAGACATTTCTAGTGCTTTCACCCAGTATTCGGAGGCCAAAAGCTCGCTATTTGTGTCCCCCAGCGGGCGAGTACCCGGCGGCGATGCAGGGGGGGTCCTCGGTGACCTGCGCCCCCCACTGGCGGCTCCTGCGCCTGATGGTGGCCCCCCTCCTCACTCTCCTCATCGCATCCCACAAACCCTATTTTTATATGTAATTAAATAAAGTGTTTCTTTTTTAATACCTGTTTCTAATTGTCCTTCAGTTCCTCGGCTTCAATCCTTTTTTCTCCAGGATTAGCAAAGATATGGTGCACTCCGTGATGAAATGGTGCTCTCCGTGATTTGATTGATTTGATACTCTCTATGATATGGTACACTCTATAATGAAAGATACAGTACACGCCATGATACGGTATACACTATAATGAAAGATACAGTACTCTCCCTGTTATGGTACACTCCATAATGAAAGATACAGTACTTTCCCTGTTTTGGTTCCCTCCATGATGGGAAGCAACACATTGATAACGGAATCACGGTTCTGGAGAGGAGGACTTTCAGTACGACGTATACGTTTTAAGTCATACAAAAATAATTAAACTCTACTTACCTCGCTTGCAGGGCTTGAAAATTTGGAAACGTTACTGTATCTCAAACAGATTGTAAACATTACTCACGGGTCTTTTAATTAGAAGTTTCGTGTAGAAGTTTCCAGTAAAATGGCAACAGTGACAAGCCCTGGCTATATGAATTGCTTATGTATGATTATATAACATGCATTACGTTAATATTTCTCTACGGCGGAATATTCCAAATAGAAGGAAACTATGTATTTGACTTGAGAAACTTGCGTTATTTATTTAAGAAGTTTGAGTCAAGCCTAGATGTGCTTAATTGAACATCGCTACTAACAAGATGTAAGAACCCCAAAGAACAGTGTTTATACAGCAATACATCAGTGAAGAGGGAAGTGTTCCGCCATATTCTCAACCTTGTCAGCAATTTCTTAATTGCGCAAGTAACTTGGAGGAAGTGACAACTCTAGAGTTCTCATCTTGCTTCACGACGCGACTGGGCGGTAGCGACCGACCACTCGAATTTGCTGCTCAGTGTTGTATTCTCTCGTCGGGAATTTGTTGAGCAAAAATTCAATGATCTTGAACACGGCACTGCGCAATTTATATGTATTGCACGAGAGACTCTTGACGTCATAATTATCCAGCAATTCCATATGCCAGTCATCTTCCGTTGAAGAAACTCAGATTTGTAGAACTTTTGCAGTTATTACAGTTATTTTGATTACTCAATTTTTGTATCTTAATTGAACGAAAAACCTTACAGCTTTTATAGATGTGCCAGTTAAGGTCACGTATATTTCTGTTACGCCTTTTGTTTTAATTTCAAAAGAAGAATTCAAGCAATCTATTTCTCAGGGATATTTCCAGGGCACAGTTAATGAAATTCACAGAAAAATCTTCGTTTAATTGAATGGTGTAATATCTGTGTTTGGATGTGTAAAAGAAATATTTCAATTGGAGTGTTTTTATAAAAGGATAGGGAGATAATACGCTTGGTTAATAATTATTAACCTTTCCTTTATGTTCGCCATTCCAACACATTTTTATTATTATAATAGCTGAATGTTGAGAGGGATGAGAAAATTATTTAATTAATTCCAACTAACTGCCCTCTGGTTATTTGTACAAAATGACCTCGTTTTGCAGCCCTTTTTTTGCAAGGACTTAATTCGTATTATTTGTGAATTTCAAGTTACACGTTTAATTGTATTTGGTTCAGCGAAGAAAATTATTTATCTTCAATTGTGATTCAGATCACGCCTTCTTCAATTAAGTGAACACTCGATCAAATAACATGGGTTGTAATTATTTTTGCTGTTATAGGAAAACTACTTCTTTCAATTCACATCAAATGTGACACGTTACCTAACAAAATGGTAGAAAATTTTTCCGAATGACAGAATATTTAAGTTTCGTTTACTCATTTAGCTCTTCGTTTGCAATATTTATCCACATAGAAATGAACTGTTTCTCATTCCATCACGCGTTCCCCTCATAATCAATAACCGTGTCAACATCCAATAATTGTGCTATATTGGTGCTCTCCATCAATAACCGTGTTAACATCCAATAATTCTGTAATATAGACCTCACTATCAATAACCTCGTTGATATCACAATAATCATGCAATAGTGCTGCTCACCATCCCTAATCATTACATGCATATGTCTCAGTGAAAATTATACTCTCAAGAGACCTATACGAAAAATATTGCAACAATAAATGACGGATATGAATTTCAGTGCGTGAACAAATGTATTCCTTTGCTATTGTGGCTTCATGAGGGCCATGTCTTGGCCGAGTGAAGTCGCACGTCCTGGGCCGGGACGAGGCTTCGTTAATTAAAGCAATCCTATCACTCGTGCTCACCGCAGCCGCTCCCGAGGGATCAAACAAGTGCATGTACATAGATACTGGAGTAGAAGGAGATCACATGTACATAGATACTGGAGTAGAAGGAGATCACATGTACATAGATACCGGAGTAGAAGGAGATCACATGTACATAGATACCGGAGTAGAAGGAGATCACCTCATGTACATAGATACCGGAGTAGAAGGAGATCACATGTACATAGATACCGGAGTAGAAGGAGATCACCTCATGCACATAGATACCGGAGTAGAAGGAGATCACATGTACATAGATACCGGAGTAGAAGGAGATCACCTCATGCACATAGATACCGGAGTAGAAGGAGATCACATGTACATAGATACCGGAGTAGAAGGAGATCACCTCATGCACATAGATACCGGAGTAGAAGGAGATCACATGTACATAGATACCGGAGTAGAAGGAGATCACATCATGCACATAGATACCGGAGTAGAAGGAGATCACATGTACATAGATACCGGAGTAGAAGGAGATCACATATACATAGATACCGGAGTAGCAGGAGATCACCTCATGTACCGGAGTTGATATCCCGGGGTAGAAGGAGATCAACTTTTGATCGAAGCGGAGGTAGACATGAAAATCAAATCACAAACATTGGAGAAGAAGACGTGAATATAAGCTAAGAAATGAAGAAGTATCATAGATATAAATATCAATCGAGACTATGCTAATAGTACGAGTCAGTTTGAAATGAATCACCTTGATTTTTCAATTCATTCAAAAGAAATGCTTTCATAAAGATAAATTTCCTCTTTCAAGAGAAACAGAACTTGAAAAACTCAAACGCTAACGTTTTCTCAGAAATTTCGTGTACGATGAGAACTGCAAAATGTTTGCGTTAGTTAAAGAAAAAGTGTCTGAATAGTTAGCGTGTGGGGGAGAGAGGCAATCGTCTTCATCTGTGGTAAAATTTTATTTTTAAGCATCATTGTTGTGGGCCTCCAAAGCATTCATTTCTATGCATCTCGGAGGCTGAGGGCTCTTATTTGTTTTTGCTACGAAAGGCTCGCTAGTGAGACCGTCTGCTATTTTGGCTGCCCGTAGGAATAACACAGGCGGTAAAAGTGATAGAAGGTCTGGTGTCCATGTGGCCAACAAGCAGCGCGACGTTCAGATCCTGGTCGTGAAGGCATGGATCCAAAGCCCCAGAAAGCCCCGATCGGAGTTTGCATATTCCGTTTAAGGAGCACATAAACAGCAGTTCTGCGCGTATCGTGAATATTCTATTTTCGGATTCCCCTCTTCGAAGCTGTCAAGGGCGTCTCGTATTCTCCTAGTAGAAATAGTAGCGTTCAAATCCAAGAGAGACTTCAGATGGCATCTTTATGAGACGCTAATGTCGTATTGGAAAACTTGCAGAACTTCTTAGAAATGCCCGATATCGTACAGCGCAACTGCAATGCGCATAATAAAATATCTTATTAAAGCAGTAAACTGATTCTTGACGATTTCATAATTTTAGCTGCCTTTGAGAAGGTCGGAATTCGTTGTAAAATTCCTTTCAAAATTGGGCGGCCTGATTGTCAATAAACATGTTGACAGAAACGTTTTTGCAGTGCTGAAATAATCGAACGCGAAAACACTTAGTAAACATAGGTACAAGCGCTTGATCGACATGAAATTAAACAGCCGCAAAAAAGTATTTTCATAGGACCCATTTGAGCAGCTTGTGAGAAAGAGATATTCAAGCCCTTACAGTTTCATGGAGAAACTTTTAACATGAAGTCCGGGTAGTTAGTTCATTGTATGAGAGTGTGGAGAACACTCCGAAGCTTGAAAAAAGTTAAAAATCTTTTTTACGGCGCCAAAAAATCTCTACGTATGCATTAGCCTAGGTAGTAAGACGCATGTAAGCCGAAGACATGTGTCCAATCAACACCGATATAAATATCTCTCCTGCAGTCTTGACCTTTTATTTCCCGTCTATCATTCTGAGGCGCCAGGGGCTCGGGGTCCATAAAGAAAAGAAGTGCAATTTTTGATTTTAGATTTACTTAAAATCATGCGGACAGTATTTTATGATAAACTATGGCCCAGAGGCTCAATACCAGTATTCATCATTATTTTAGGTTCACTTTGAACGCTGCTCTATGGGAGAATTCGTCATTTCGTAGATTTTTGGTTTAGTAGCGCAAGTGATAGCGTGCTAGCCTCCTGGCGAGGTGTCACGGGTTCAAAACCCCAGGTAGAATGCTTTCCTGAGTAAAATGGAAAAAAATATAATATTCATGAAAAGGAAACGCACGAATAAATCAAGTAACATAGAACCTGAGCAACTTTGAACGACAGATGAGTATATTTGGTATTTTCGGGTAGTTTAATAATGCATAGATATTGAATGTCTGCAGCATAAAATACGTTCAGTTTTACCAATATCGACCCTTTGAAACACCCACTCTCTCATTTCTCTGGGCTCGACACTTCCATCGAGAGCTTCCGATGTCCCATACGTGAATTTTGCTCTCCACGGTCTCGTCCCTGCCATCTAACAAGAAGATTTTTCTGATCTCCCCCATTGTCCAATTTCCATCTCATTAACGGTTCGCTGGTATTCCTTAGTCACAACATTCCCCATATGCATACCATTACCTTGAAACCTTGTTTAATGAATAAATTGAGCCTATATCCTTCTTTTATTTCAAGGAAATTCGAACTAATTCATTTCCTTCCAAAAAAGAGGATCTTGATAACCAATGATCCCGATTCCTTTTACTTGGTTTTGTGCTGTCAAACCCACTCCATCTCTACGTGAGAACTGATGTTCTGGTAATCTTGTTGCCTCTCTTACGAGCCCAATAACCCATTGCATAAAAGTATGCTATATGCCATTTGAATTCTTGAAGATATTGCTAGCGTTTCCTGAATAGAATACTTGTTGTTCACGAACGACCGTCTGCAAAAAATGATCGGATCGAGTATTTTAATTTGACGTCGTCATGGTGGAGTTTAAAGATTCTTCAGTCGTTTTACGGAGACTCTCAATAATTATAGTCTTTTTAGAGGTTACGCTGCTACGAATGTTCGAGTGAACAAAGCGGTTTGCTAAATAATTAGCCTTTGAGTAACATTCCTCCTAAAAAGTGCAATAAAAAATATACATATTATGAGCTCCTAATGATCTCGGTTTTTAAAATAAACCGCAACTCTAAATTGCAAGTTTAGAACTTGCAAGATCGCGAATAAATTTCCAGAGAAACAAACGACAAATGGTACAATAGCCTACCGCGTTTTTAATGATTTAAACGTGCAGGGTGTGTAAGATAAGTCACACCCAGTAAAGCCAAATTTATACCTTGTATATGTTTGGAAATAAAACAAATCGAAAAAATATTCTGAGTGAAATTTACTAGTATAACGATGCGCAATTAATCAGCATGAATGAGCAACTGGAGACACTTCCTGAAGGAGCGACAGGCGTTGACTGCCTAGTCCCTCTTAGTGATCGACATCTTTGCTGGATGGGCTACTTCAAGGGTTGAATTGTGCTGTGTGGCTCATCATTAGGCACTTCTCGACTTCCAGAAACAGACGATAATTCAATTCTGGTGACCTAGACGTTCAAACATCTTGAGGTAGGGGCAGTGCCAGGTCGTTACAGGGGAGGTTTGTGACAGTTTTGATCTCACGAGCGGGGGCTGCACTTTGAACGAACATAACTTGCTGGGGACCGCAGTTCTTCCTAATCCAGGGTATCATAACTGTCTCCAGAAATTGTGTACACTTCGCAGCAGATTTTACACAGTTCCAGTAGCGTAAATTTTACACAGTCTCAGCAGTGTAGATTTTACCCTGTCTCAGGAGTGTAGATTTTACATTGTTTTGGCAGCATAGATTTTACACTGTCCCAGGATTGTAGAATGCGAATCGAAGCAGTGTAAAAGTCCTGCATAAATTAAGTGAAAGGCATGAGTTTGCCATCGCTGGCAACACTCAAACACAATGGCAACACATTACTGGCAACACTCAAACACAATCTGGAAGGCCAGATTTGCCTTCCACGACAGCAGGAATTTCTGGTGGGTCCAAATGTAATTATCTTCGAATTGAGGCTACTTTAACAGCATATTTGTTTTCATCCACATGGACAACTCCACCACGTCTCTTCAAATGGTCCATTAACGTTAAGCTTATTTCCTTCCTAACGTCCTTTGGACGCGTTGTTAGGATATTTCGACCTATTTTGCGGTAGGACTACATCTTGAGGTCCAGTCTGACATATTCTTTAGTCACACATAGTGTCAGTAAAATAGAAAATTATTATTTTAAATAGTCCTTACCTATCCGGTACAATATAAATAATGCCAGAGAATTTTGTTTGTTAATTACATGTTTCCATGGAGAAATAGACTTACAGAACTGAATTCCGTGAATATTAAATTTGAAACATGATAATTAATTAAAAGTTCGATGACGAAGTATTTATTCTGAGTATATTTAAAACATTGTGCTTAACTAAGTTAATTGTCTTATTCTTGTAAAGAATTATAGATTCATGTACTAGCCAAAATGAAAGGTCGTCAAACTTCTCGAACTTCTAGCATGAAATTTCAGATCAACCTTAGGCAAGTTTTGGCTTACAACAAAGTTAAAAGTTGTAAACTATTCGTAAGAAATGTCACTTGAGGACTGGATGTCAAATAATGAAACTTTATGTGACCAAAAATATCGCACCTCAAAAATTACCTTCAGATAAGTTTTCAACGAGTTAAGAAGTGTAATTCAAATCTATAACATTTATACTCGTGGAATACCTGAGTGCTGGAATATTTCCAGCGAGAGATCAAATTATCATCACATGATTAAAAAGGAACTAGAAATAATTCTCATTTTTTACTGCATTAAAAACATTTTCGGCTTGAAAGAAACTCGGCCTTGCTCTATTTTCTTCAGCCTGACAACAGCAGTTGCTAATTAAGAGGACAAAAGCCTCAGTATTTCCAGGGAAATGCGAGTAACACGTTTTTGTGAGGGATTTTTCCTCTTTTAAATTCCTGATTGCATTTACTCCGTTCTCGAGGTGAAGATGTAATTGATTTCATTAGACTTTACATTATCAGGAACCTTTTTTTCATGCACGAGCCTTACGCCCACACCGTGCACGGAGAGCGGTGACGTAGTTCGGCTTCCGAAGACGCTCATTATTTTCGTGCTGGGAATGTGTCCTTCCTTGAGCTCGTGCGATGCTGAGTCAGCGACACGCGCGGGCGCAAGTCGAACTTCCCTCATATTTCCTAGAGGGCGTTTGTCCTGTTTTCTGAGCTTTCTGCCTAAATTTCCGGCAGCGCTTTGCTAACATGTGCAAGAAAATTCCAAACCAAGGTGCCAATATTTTTCGCTCGACCGATAAGGAGAATTTTTTGTAGTGTATTTCAGAATTTGGTAAAAGGACCGTAAGAATTCCTCAAAGTCGCCTGGAAATTACGCTCAAAAACGACTGGAAAGTTTGGCAGAAGCATTATTTTACGCGCTGGAAAGCACTAAATTAATGGCTTTAACTTCGGACTTGAAATGGTATAAATGCCGTTTTTTCGTGGATTTGAGTTATGGCACGTTTAGCCGTGATGAAAATGTTCAATAATGTACATGTCTAACTAATTTAGCCTGAAAATTTTTTAAATATTCTGCACCATGTTTATTCTAACTGTGATAAATATCTGGAACTGTTGAGACCAAGAGATTAAATTGCAAATACACAAATGAAAAGTAGATAATTCTAGGCCTAGTGGAAAAAGTGAAATGCATTTTTCAAATTTTCAAGGCTAGACCAGCTGCGAATGATCCCCCGTGGAGATGAAAGCCTTTTCGGGCATTTTATTCAATTTAGAAATATAATTACTCGGTTTTATATGAAATAACTTGTAGGGTTGCGATGCAATTTAATTTAACTACTGCTGCCTGAGTGATGAAGCCTAACTTGCCTGGTTTTCTGAAAATTAAAACAGAAAACTAAATGAGTATTTTGTTTGTATAATTCATAGAAATTTGCTCCCTGATCAATGCCGGCAATTATAATGTACCAATTTGAATCCACACGAATATTTCAAAAGTTCTACATAATGAGCCAAATCGCCAAATTGAAATATATAGCGGAGGTATAATTGTAACCAGAGCTGTAAAGAGAAGTATATGTACCAGGGGTTCTGCACAGAAAACGAAAGCCTTGAAAATGAGTCGAGAGGAATGACCGAAATTATATAGAATGATAAGATAAATTGAATGTTGTAATCAAACTGAATAAGACAAAAACAGTCTGAAAACACTCTAAAAAATTCTAAGTTCTCCTAGTTTCTGGATACCGAGAGTTTTAAGAGCATCATACGATTGGGTAATATAAAAAATTCTCTATTTGCATACACTACTTCAAATTCAGAAATACATACCATAGATACCATAGCACGTGTAATACGTATAACTAGGAAGTTAATGAAAGCAATCTCGCAAAATCTCTGGAAATTCAGCTGGTACATGGGCAACTGAAAACGAGGTCAAGTGAACGACTCACTAGAAATAATCTGAATATAAATAAGCTCGGGCATTTGGTCTCCACTGTGACAATAGTAATTAAAACAACACACGTGCATAGGTTTCGCCACAGAGGAGTTTGAAAGTTGTTTTAAATACATATGTATAACAGTTTTTTCAACACAAAATTTTACAGATTCGTAATCATTTCAACAATTTTTCTGTTGAATTTATTTGAATAATTACTGGGATAAAAGAAATAGTCTTTATTCCGATCGAGAAACTTACAAATAATAAAATGTCCTTAACACTTCAACAGTTGATTCGCCGTAACAGGAACAGTGTTCTTTCCAATAGGAAATGTAATTTAGTTACTGCAGAACGTAACCGTAGAACAAAGTAAATCTTAATTTGATGCAACACAGAAGATATATTTTTTATATACGTCACATAGCATGCCGGAACATTTCGATACACAGCTTCTGAAGGGACAATCATTAGATAATCAAGATTGGCGCTCTGGGAGACACTCAGTTGGAAGTGCTCGTCACATGGTTACTTGCGGTTACTGGATTGTTAATGATATGGAATATACAGAATCATAATTAATTTTGAACGTTATGCATACCGTGCAGTATTTTCTATTTTTTCTCTCCAAATACGACAGACGTAAGCCCAACTTGTAGTGCTCCGTGTGACAGGTGTTGCTAAAGAAGTTGATAACACGAGGTTAAGAGGTCTTCAGAGCACACATGTTTAGTCCAATGGAACTTCAGCCTTTCTATTACAAAATCCAATGCTCTGTGGAAGGTGAGTGAGCAGTTAACACTTGGCTGCTCTTCATTGGTGACTTTGCTGACAACTTTACCCTCAATACAACTCTACCCTCAACACAACTCTGCCCTAAACACAACGCTACCCTCAACACAACTCTACCCTCAACACAACTCTACCCTCAACACAACGCTGCCCTCAACTCAACGCAACCCTCAATACAACGCTACCCTCAATACAACTCTACCCTCAATACAACGCTGCCCCCAACACAACGCTACCCTCAACACAACGCTACCCTCAACACAACGCTACTCTCAACACGACATTGCCCTCAACACAACGCTACCCTCAATACAACATTACCCTCAATACAACGCTACCCTCAACACAACGCTACCCTCAACACAACAATACCCTCAACACAACTCTACCCTCAACATTGCCCGCTTCCATCTCATCTCTCCCTCTTCCCTGACCTCCATTCCTTCCTTCGTCACGCAGTTGCTTCGTATAAAGATATCACCGAGGGCTGGAAGACGGCTCACTCTTTTTCTACTCAGTGTTGTCTTCACAACTTCTGATAAAAATATCCCTAGTGCTTTGAATAATTATTCCAAATTACCTTTCTATTTACTCATTGGGTACTACTATGTACTGAAAAAATATGTGATTTGAGTGCAAGGGAATGAGGTAATTAACTTAATTATGCATGTTGATTATAACTAAGGGATTTATGATAGAAAAAGTATGTACGCAGTGTAATTTTAAAATTGGAAGAATGTCATCTTGAGCGTAAATTTCCTTATACCTAATACCCAAGTTGCACAAAGCGATGCTCCTCAACGCACACAAACGTCAAGCCAACAAGATACAGTACGAGCAAAAGAGAGAGAGAGCGAAAGAGAGAATGCGGTCGTCATCGAAACGAGGGGCGGCACAACACAGGTGCCTGCAGACACGGCCCCAATACTCCGCAGTTTTAAGTCGAGATAAAAAAAAGAGTCGCGATCTAGTAGCAGCAGTTGGGTATGTTTACCATGGATGTTTGTGAGAGTCACGCAAAGAAAATCTTGTTTATAGAACGTGATACGTAGCGAGTATGATTAAATTCGTGTGAGTGTAGTGCCATCATTTCATAAAGGTTTTTCGTGGTAGTGTTCCACACATTTGATCGTTACAATACCACGCTTACGTCCACGCAGAAAAGCGCTGATTTTCGTAGGCTGTGGGGAATTTACAAGCGTTCCCATCGCGTCAAACAAACTGCTGCCGCGTTCGAGGAAAGCGTCCACCATCGATTGTTCGATTTCTTACACTCATCAAATGAACTCAAAAGTACTGGGCATTAACGTATTTCAAGGGTATGAACATGTGAGCATGAATCACAGATAGTATCTATGTTATTCATTCTGAACGTACTTAACCTTTATAGCGACAATTTCTTCCTTCAATCTGAAGATATTATTGACAACCATAATTATTGCAAATCTATCTTTCAATTCGTAAATTCACGGACTGGCACAAACAAGTAACTTTACTACATTTACAAATAAGCCTTATAAGTTCGAATGTGATTATGCTATTTATGTAAATATCGATTTTAATATACGTTTTTGAAAGAGAACGTTCATGTGTACCTGGCATCGCAGTTCATGAAAGTGTCTAATATCGTCGACCTTCTTGTAAACTTTATGTGCGTAAAATCTTGATCGAAATTCTACCTACCTAATAAGAAAATCCTTATCAATAATTATTCACCTGTTTCCGGACGCACTGTACACATTTTGTAAGACACTGGTCAGCAAACTAATAATGTTTCATGTTTTAATCATTAGCAATGTTAGTACCAGCAATTAATATTTTTGTAAGCTATATCTCTACGTCAAAGTTATGGCACCCAATGTAATAAGCATGCAAAATTAAGTTAACTCAAGTATAGTTTTATTTCTTATTTGAACTATGACAATGCGACAGAAAATAACTACGAGATTCAAGAATGCTTTCGTTGAAGTGATAACGCGGACACACCAAAGACGCTCACGCAGCAATGCAGGGACGGTTGTTCAGGCTACAGCTGCAAAGCTGCATCAAGTTTTATTGTTACCAGAATCAAGGAGCAGCGCTAGGAAACTACTACAATTGTAGCAGCTGAAATTCCCGCAAAACCTCGACGACAGCAACTGAACACAAACCAGAATTTCCATTGCGTTGTCAAGACACGTCCTCGAAGTAGCGTATGCAACGGACTTCAGAAGCTCTCTCTGCGTCTGTAGTTAGAGTGTGGCTGTCACTGAGTTATGAATACCATTAAAATGGATGCCGGCAAGGCGAAGAGAGTAATTATTTCAATTATCCCCAAAAGAGCGTCGGCTGTTTAAGAAGGTGCAATGAGATCGTAGTGAGCTGGTAGCCTCGGTGTCTGAAGAACAAAATAATTCCAAATTTGTGCTAAAGACAATGTGCAGGGGCTGTTTATGTGTGATGGGTTGAGTTTACGTTTACACACATAACTTAGTCGCTAACTTTTACGTTGAGGTAAATCTGTGTCAATTTAAATTGAACAAACAGGCATACAGTATTTGGATTTTCTTTCTTAGACTATACGAAAGTGAAGAATATCAAGTCTGGCCTAATTATTTGAGTGCAAGTATTGTTGACTAGTTTCACGGAGTGAGAGATCTGAGACATTTTTTTCACTGAAAAATCTCTTCCATTGGGGGCTTACAAGCGTTTTTAAAAAAAACGTGCTCATTGTATTTTGAGTTGTACTTCCTTCTCAGTTTACCGTAACAATAAGTTTCTGTTTGCTACCATAATCAGACGCCAGACATTGTTCTTCTTTAGCTTAACTAGAATATTACCTCGAACATTATGAGCAGATGTGATAGAAACAACATTTTTCAGAGCAGCCGAGATTGAACTCCTCGCTTGACGCTAACCAAACTCCCTATTTCAGTTGCGTCTAACCAATAATGAAGAGTGATTTCATCCTTGGCGACTGAGAATAACTTACTTAGCCGTTTACAGTATTTTCACAGGAACCTTTCGTGTAGCATGACTGGCACAAAGGAGGTGAGACCGTCAGCTCCCAATGGTCGTAATCGACTATTAAGAAAGCTGGGAGTCTTCGACTGGCTCCCTGCATAGAAATTCGCTCGAAAAGCAAGGAAGGAGGTGATGGGAAGTCATAAAGTTGATTCGACTCTAGTTCGTGGCTTTTGGAGCTAGAGTTTGTACTGCATGTCGTTCTGTTCGCTGAACTCGTTAGAAGAGTAAAATGTGAATGGCATTGAGAATTGAGCAGCATGTGAAGAAACTACGATCAAATGTTGCAAGTATACCCGTCCTGGATTTACATATGTCTGTTTAAATCTTGTCGCCATCGTTATCTTTAAATTATTCCGGCAACTTAGGCTGTCTTATACGTATATAAGGGGTATAATCAGGTTTTCACGGGTCTGGAATTTACCATGTATCAATTGTATGTAAGGGGTTGAATGCAATTAAATGAACTTTAGGCTCTCTAACTTTGATTGCATGTTTCAAGGGGCATCAAAAATATTCTGCTTATCGCTTAACATTCGGGGCTGCAAAATTTTATTTCGATATGTCCGAGTGGAAGACAAAAACTGCTCCCAACTTGTTTTTATGCCTTCAGTTCTACTTCTGCAGCTCTTGCTGATCAGGCCCAGAAGCCTACAATGATAAGAGAGTAAGATCGAAATAATTTCCAAGGCGTAAATGTGAATACAACCCATTTTTTGCTATGATTCTCGGTTGTGCTAAGTTGAGAATTTAGAGTGCTATTTACATATCTGAATTGAAATTTACTTCCCCTTGCAGTTTTCCTTTCCGAGGTTTTCTCAACGTCAAATCTACGCTGTGTACATTGCGCTGCAGGGGATATCGACGACCCCTACATTAAACGCGCGGATTTTTAGAACTACCCGTGTACACTGTTCACCGACTGCCCAAGGAGCTGAGAAAATCCATCTCGTTGAATATTAAACGAAACAATGCAATCTAGTTGGATGGGGAAACAAACAACTTCGTTTTATGTATTCAAACACCGCGACAGAACTTCAGAGACGACGCTTCAAAATCTTCCAATAGTTTCGAGATGCAATTCCGACGCACGCCCCTGCCAGAGTTCTCAGATTAGGAATCGAATTCCCGTCGCGCTTTGCGGTCACCAAGAAGACGTCCCTCTGAAACGTCAACAGAAATGCATGTCTGTTAGGGTACGTTCCATACGTAACCATGGCTGAATTTTTTTTTATATCCATCTGATAATTTTTTTGTTTTGTAGCAAACATTGGTACACACACTGGATTTACGAAAACCAAACTGTTTTGCTCAAATTTCCAACTATGGAACATTTAAACTTGATAGCAAATTTACCATAATTTGAGTAGACGCTTATTTGAGTAGGTTTTCAACGATAACTTTCGACGTATTGATGTCTTCAGTGGCAGTTTTACAAAATTTCACCAAAGAAAGACGACATGTAGTGTCTCTAGCTGAATTCGATAGCAATAAAGGAGTGATTAAATCAGTCGTGATCAGTTCGAATTGAAACGGTGATTCTACTTCGCACGACTGATGAGGCGAGTCTAAAATGCTGACTAAGTACTGATGAAAAACTATAAAGACAACACTAAAATTTCCCATTTTCGATAAAGTGTGCTTTTTTGGAGAAAATGTACTTTGTAGATTTTAAATTACTAATTTATCAAAAAATTACGCCTGTCCCTAAATACACGAGAGTCCATTGTGGGATCAGGTGGTAACAAAATTTTCGTACCAGTAATTTATTCAGTCAAGAGTTTTCTTTGTTCATCTCCCTCTTGATCCTAGTAATAAAATGCTAATGGTGGTGGTGCAATTGCAAAGGATCCGTACATAACTTTTATGTTCTATTGTTCCGTCTTCTCTTAAGGTATTTGAATTATAACTTCCATAGTACTTCAAATAATTTAGTTCAATTGATATGTTCAGCGGCTTTGCTCGAGATTTTTTGTTTCTTCGTCCTCTGACAGAATCGTCATATGCATTTCCCAGCGTGCTCCTAGTTAAGGAAGCGGAGGCCAGACGATCAATAGCTTGCCTATAACATTTTAGATCGTCACCTGGAACTTCCTTGAGTGTCTCAGCATTCATCCAGTTTTGAAAAAAGGCAACTCTGCACGTAAAGCATAACAGAACGTGCAAACTTCCGTCAACAAAACTTATTTCAAATTTACTATGAAAGAAAATTGTAAAATGAGGGAAATCGGTTTCACCTAACACACAGTCCGCGTCTCCAAATGATAAGGCATAGTTTGTAGATATTGCAGTGCCTTTACGATTGCATCCTTTTCGGTATCAGCGAGGCATTCTGAGAAACACAACATTCCAATAATATTCTCACTGACATATCATCACATCAAGGCCACAGAATTGAGATCTCGTAAAGATTTGAAAAATGTTCTTTTCTTTCTTTTCACTGGAACGCGACCTCTAAAACTAGCTTTATACGCTGAATTCACGTCCCACTTCTGAGAATAATTAGTTCATGTTGCAGCATTTTGGCGTCCGCTGGAATGACGCGTTGTTGAAGCTGGGTTTGAAGAACACGAAGTACAATGTTCTTTTTGCCTGACATTGCAAGCCATGTTCTCCGAACTTACCTGTTCTGAAATTTGTCTAAAATCTGCCAAACTTGCAGTAAACTCGTGTGGGAACAGGACTAACACTACAGCATCAGTTTGTGAAATATTACTGTAAAACTTCGGAGATATTTATCAATATCCCAACTAATGTGAATCCTGGGATATTAACTTTCTCAATCATGAAGTGAAGAGAATCTTTTTCTTCACAGGTTTTCCAGCAGTTTGGTTAACAAATACTTGCATATATATGTGTAAACATTCGCTGCAGAAAACACCACTAATATGGATTCAAACACGAAAAGAATAAAAATTACTTAGATGATAGAAATAAAGAACTGCCATCAAAATATTTTCAAAGTTCACCACTGCAAGCGCTTGTAGCGACATTGCCATGCGAAATGGAGCGTGCAAATCTCTAGTAAGGAAGACAAATAATTTAATTGAATTTACTCTTTCAATCACCTAATGTATTGGTGGATTAGTATGCATTTGCGTCAAATTACCTTCTGATCTTTCATATACTAAGAGAATAATGGACTTGACTTGTGCCAAAAATGACACTGTATATCTTCTCATAATGATTATGGGGACAAAAACTTCCATCGTATCACAAAGAAGTTAAGTACTTTCCACAAACTCTTCCATTTGAATACATTTCAATGATGATTTTCACTTATGTATTCCCATACCTTTTCCTTGTAAATACTCTGAACGAGGTCATGTTTTTTATTTCAGAGTGACTCCGCTGTTCGCTTTGAAAGCTCCTCAGTTTTACAGATTCGAAGCTTCTGCTCCATTCTATAGAGACGCGCAAGCAGCACACTCGGCAGTTCCCAGGGCGACGGGGAGGCTGTGTTGAGTGGGGACCCGTCCGTGGGGAGATGACTTGTTCCCTGCACACTCTCCGGGGCTTCTTGGTCAGAGGTCTCAATCAGTGAGAAATTCCTTTTATCGAGGGAATTACAAGGGTGGACTGAATGGGATATAAAATGCTTTGGTTTATGCTGTCAAGTTTTGCGCATTCAGAGCGCTGCCTCGCCCTCCCAGTGTTTCTCATCCATCGTGTATTGCAACTCGCTTCATTGAAACCTACGATAACAGATTTTAGTAATTGTTACGCATAAATTGTCCTTCCGCTTTGAATTCAGAAAATGTATAATGAATACAATTTTTCAACTTTGAATTGTGTTAGGAAAATATTTAAATCTCTCCTAGAGGCTTAACATATATATGACATTTAGTATATATGTAATTTAATGCAAAGACTACAAGTCGTCAACTTACTCATAGGTAGAACAGTAGAGTCTTCTATTCCTCCCAGTCCACTTTAGGTAATAAAAGAGATACTTAGCATCCTTGCAATTCAAACATTCCGCCATCCGCGTCGCCCGAAAAAAATACTGCCTACGTACTCGGTTGCGCTATTTTTTACAGTAATTGTCATGATGTCTTACAATGTTTCGACTAGTGTACCAGTTGGGAAGCCCCTTAAGTTTTTCACGACTAAAGTAATAGACAAAGTAAACGCTTCTATTACTTTGCCCAGCTCATTCTGCGACTACAATCTTTGCCGATTCTGATAAGCCTTTCACTTGAGAATTGAACACAAATTCTCAATAGGATCCAGGTCTTAAGAAACGGCTTTTAACACCATCGAATTGTTAACCATAGTGCTAAAACTATCATGTGTGTAATTTTAGATGCTTACCTATGGCTGCTGCTAGATTTCCGTCCAAAGCTCAACAAATCTACAGTCTTATAGCAAATTAATTAGAGGGTTAAAAAGCTGAGCTCCAACAATCGAAAAACAGCATGCGCTGGCTTTAGCCGTGTGAGACTGCGCATTATCGTGCATTGTACAAACACTGCACAAATACGATGCCACGATCTAGCTCGGCGAAAAAGGTCGTCCAGGTATGGAGAAAGAGAGGATTCGAGAAGCTTATAATTCTCTAACAAATGAGATCGCGACTTCATAGGCGACTGGTGCAATCTTATTTTCTGTTATTTCAGCTTCTATCGAGCGGTTCCGTCGTCCACTCTATGACCCTAAAGCGATTGTGACATTGATCTCCATGTTGAAGACCCGCGCTGTAGCCCCGCCGCCCTGGTCAGCATCAGCTACCCAGGTTTTATCCTTCAAAAGGAGAAGCTCCGGTCTAATTTAGCGTGTTTGTGCACCCATTCCAACTGTAATTGTTGGGCTTGGGGGCAATGGAAGATTTTTATCCGACATTTTTAGTTAGTGATTCTTTCCGACAGTCTGTTTTTCTAGCCGATTTTAGTATGGCTCGAGCGTAGCGCTTGTAAATATTTTCTCACTTGTTCGTCCAGGTTTTACGAGGAGTTGTCTCTTTGCTTTACGAAAATCTTGCTGACTAATGGTGTCAACATGGCAGCCTAATTTTTCAGCAAAGGTAACAGTGTTCGGCTTTTCTTTTGCTGAGTCTAATAATTCTTGTTTTTTCGATTTCAGTGAATGCCTCGGGACATGTCATTTTTAATACTTCGCTGATGGGATATTTGTCTTGAAACATTAGAAAATTAAGGGCATTATGAACGATGGTGCAGTATTGCTTCGGTTTCTGGGACTACGGTGATATTTCAATTTTTTCCAAGAATTCGAAACAATAACTTTGAAATTTTAGCAAAAGTAATATCCTACGATAACTCTTTCATTTCTCCCACATCTAACTCTCAAGCACATCACTTATACAAAAGCTTCTCTATTCCCAATCTGATTTCTTCAAAACTCTAGTATCATGAGGATTTTGAGTCCTTTACAGGATTTTGAGTTCTGCACATTACTTATTACCCTTAACTGAAGAGCTCCATTCGCAGCTGTTGCTTCTTTAACTCAACTACCAGACTTGGACCCTCAATTAAAATAAAATATTCAGCAAACATATTTACACTGTCAACTATTCAACTGAACGCAAGTCCTTGCCCTAAAGCTTCATCATTCACATCACTTTGGACTTCGTCAGTGGAATAAAAAACTTTCATTCCTGCAATTGCACAGGAAATTTGTCACTCAGATCATTTTTGATTCAGTTCGTTGATCAAGTCCCCACCAACTGCTCCCTTCGCTCACCAGCCAACTGCTCACCAGCCTTCACTGTCTCCATACAAATGCAATATGCCCAGCGTTACTTCAATTCTTATCATTTTATTCAGCCGTGCTCAGAATTTCTTCGGAGGCTGATTAAGCCTTTTACTAATGCCGTCCTCACGCTCGTCTAACTACAAACTCCATTTTGTGTTTTCAAACTTTTCCTAAGAGAGCACGTACGGCTTGCGACAATTTAATTCAATTCATCAGCCTAAGGCAATACTCTTTCTAAAAACTACCCCAACAGGACAGGGTCTTTTTACAGACTGAGTCCATATTTGTCTTGAAGCCTGTTCATTTTTTAACGTTAGTGTCTGCATGAACTACTTATGGCGGGTGGTGACAAGGTAACCATTTTGACAGGAGTTTCTTGTGGACCCGCTATGCGGAAATGCTCAAAGAAAGAACTAGCGTCAAATTTCAGAGCTTCAACATCGCCGAAGACTTGCCAGTAATCGATTTCCTAACTCATCAATTAAAGTAAATCCCGTACAGGGGCATATTATCGCGTTACTCTTACGTAGGTGAGTCATACGCGCGGTATATTCGTTATATGGTATATCATACCTGGAGAAACTAGTACTGGAAACTTGCACACCAATATCAAGAGAAGGAAAAATCTCTTTCCTAATACATACGTTTATTTGATCTGTGTGTTCCTTAGTGCTAAGGTGATATTTTCTTAACTAATGCAATCCGCCACATCGGAACTAATCTTTTAGGATGACCCTTTTTCGGCTTGTCTTTCAAAATGAATTCTAAACTTGGCAAAGGGGGAACCACCTCCTGCAACTTTTTCCATTCGATGCATTATCCCCATGAGCGCTCTGATTGGATTTTGCTGCTGAGATTGCATCAACACTTTTAAGAAAACCATGCAGCGAAAGATTCCTGGTGTGATCTTTAGTTGGATCACATCGGGAATCTTGGAGCGAACTATTGAGGGAAATTCTGTACAAAACTTAGATAATCCAGTAAAAGAAGGTATGTTGGTCACACAGACTTTTCTGAGCTACTGAAAGAGACCTAAATCTTACAGATTCTCGCTGAAACATGTTTCCTAAAGAATGGCTTATTCAATTTACACCGCTCTAGCATTTGTTACCTTTATTGAGACTGAACTCAATTGTACCCTAAAAAAGATCATTCACATATCATTCTTGTTTGAGCTAACAGTTCGACGTGACCTTCGTTTCCAGAGTCTTGCATAAATTTCTCACGTATTGCCATTGAAGAAGAAGAAGAAAAATGGTCCTGCTGATTAATTTTCGTCAGAAAGTTCAGGCGAAGCCGGTAGGACAAGCTAAAGTTATGAAGATAAGAGAAAAGTTTCTGACTTGCTAAATCTTCCCTTGCACTGAGCGCGCAGGAGAGGTGCCTCTGCTGTGACGGATGTATGTTAGATATAGAGGTGTTATAAGGGTGTAGGCTATATGGGCGTTATAGGAGGTTAGGAGGGGTGTTACAGGAGGGTAGGTCATAGGGACGGATGTCTGCAGGTTATAGGTGCGTTGTAGGAGTGCAGATCATAGGGAAGGATGTCTAAAGGTTATAGGTGCGTTATAGGAATGTTGGTCATAGGAACGGATATCTGAAGGTTATAGGTGCGTTATAGGAATGTTGGTCATAGGAACGGATGTCTGCAGGTTATAGGTGCGTTATAGGAATGTTGGTCATAGGGACGGATGTCTGTAGGTTATAGGTGCGTTGTACGAGTGCAGGTCAAAGGGACGGATGTATGTAAATTAATGAGTGTTGGGAGTTTGGCTCTTTATAGTTCACCAATCTGATGTACGCAAGTTACCGAAAGCCACTGTGGTTCTAACTTGTAAGGCCTTCAACAAAGTTTAGAAAGCTACTTCCCGCCATTACCTCGCCTGGAGTTTATGATGTATGAAAAACAAATTTTGATTGGGATTGAGTTAAATGGTTAGATCCTCATTTTAATCCTGAATGTTTGTCTCATCTTGGATACTTTGGAGTATGAGTTATAGATGGGTGAGGGAAAATATTTACTAAAATAAGTGAGGGAAAATGTGAGGGATTTCGAGGGTGATGCAATGGAACGTTTGTGCTCTCATTGCAAATCGCTTATAGCCAGGAAAAATAACTCTTCGTCATAGCCTTCAAACCCTTTGAAAGCGAACTAATCTCAATGAAGAGCACGAGTAATGTTGTGAATATTAACTAAGCCCTGAAGAAAACATCATAAGGCCTGGTACTATGGCCCTATAAGATCAAATTACATTGTGCTGTCAGACACGGCGTGTGAAGTTAGGGACAAGGTCTTTCAACAGAATTATTAGCCGAGGTGAATTGCAGCTATTACGATGGAAATGTGAACACGGACCCTTGGGAACCGCAGCCGCCCTTGCGTAATGGAGAAGTCGTCCAAGTGTTTTATGTTAGTGAGTGAAACATTTACACTCTAACAATAACCTATTTTAGATATTTTCGAAGTGCATTGTGCCATATTTCATCAGGAACAAGCACGCCAACGGCCCTACCTCTGGAGTCGTATTGTCTGGAAAAGTTCTCTTCTAAATGATGTACGGGGCACGTATTTGATCGTGACAATGGTGACGCTCTAATTTTGAGGAAAAATTACACTGGAGAGCTCATATATTCTTGGTCCCTACTCCTGCGAACACGTGCCTGCTCTCTACGTCCCATTTTGGCGGTGCTGGACCCAAATGACCAGCGTCACGACAGCTGGGGACGGTTAACTGATGAGTCACGCACACTCGTGGCAGCCTACATCGCGGGAAATTGAAAGCAGCTGTTGTATTCGTGCTTATTTATCGCTTTGTGTTTTTGGAATTAGTTCGTAAATGCTCACATATCGTATTGTATTTTGAGTTCAATTTCGACGTGTGTTTACCAGTTCTTGATGACCAGTCCCCAGAATTTATCTTCCCGACCGAATTGATGGTAAATTATTCGTCTCCTTTTGTTCCTTTGGGTGAACATTGCAGCAGGTCTTTGCCATGAGAACCTCGTGATTACGTAGCAGACAGCTACTACATCTGTTCTGCTCAAACATTAATCTACGTCTTGAGCATTGTAGTCTCTCCACTCGAAAGAGCAAAGTAAGTACATTTGTGGAACGGCTGCAGCGTGCGGTCTGGGAAGTGTATGTACCACAGTAGAAGAGAAACTTCATTAATGCCAACACAATAGACATTAATGCCAACACAATAGACATTAATGCCAACACAATATACATTAATGTCAATACAATAGACATTAATTCTAACACGATAAACATTAATGCCAACACAATAGACATTAATGCCAATATAATAGACGTTAATGCCAGCACAATAGACATACAATACATCGCTTTAACATTTGAAAATGTAGTTGTGAAGACCCCAGTCTTCGTATATAAAACCATTTTTATAACGATTTTATTTCGAAAAAGACAAATTATCCATAGAATTGTACGTTTAAACATTCGAGTATTTTCCAAAATAAGACCTTCAAAAACCTGAAGTATTATGTAAGCTCCAAGAAGTTGAAATATTGAAAATAATCGCAGCTGATATTATTTATATCATACACTTGACAGTTGTTCGAGTCAGGTTTGCAGTCTAATTGAGGACAAACTTGAACATTCTGAGATGAGTATTACTGAAAGACACTGCAACTATGTATACTCTCCAGCCCTCAGACCACTCTAGCAGTCTACCTCCTACCTTGATAGCAGATAACACACTGAGAGGCGCTGGTAAATGGAAGATAGGCAGGAAAATATTCGCTAACTGCAGTCTGCTGCCATGGTGGTAGGTGAGATCTGCCATTACGCAGAGAGAATTTCAAAGACGTTTTGGGTATGTATAATGTTACAGATCAGCACATTTTAGTCTTCATTCATGCTTAAATATTTTTTATACTCTGATATCTTCTGATTTTGAGCTTTGAAAGGAGACGATAATGTTGAAATATTTAGCTCTGAAGAATATTTTCATCCACGTTCTTCAAATTACATGAACAATAAAGTTATCTCAAATGAATTTGCCAGCCTAGCATTTGTGTTTTTAGTTAAGCTCGGCCAAAAAGGGGAGGCGTTGACAGTAGTGCCCACTGCAACATTTACGTAAAAGGTGAAAATTTTCTCGTTAACGGCACCGACGAGCGCTCGGACACCGAGATCTTGTGCCTCTCCGGTACCCGACGGGCGAGTGTACGAAAGTGAAATGAGGTTGTGTGTGTCCGTAGACTAACCTCATATGAAGCGTGATTTGTATTTCGTTCATACCTGCTAAAGCAACATTCGTTTCTAGTGGAATATGTTATTTGCACGAAGTATATTTCCTTATACACGAAGGAGAGCTAGAAATACTGATATCATTTCACTTGGGCTGCGATACGTCAATTTTTCGAGCCTCCAGTTCATGATATGTTTTCCACCTATTTTCAATATATCCAAGGGAATAAGGGTTAATTAATCTTTTCAAGAGCTACGTTTGCATGTCTGGGAGATTTACCACGAGCCTTATCCTGATATAAACATTAACTTCATGTATTATATTACCACGCTGATCCAGTGGTTCATTCCCATGATGCGACCGAAGCCATACAAATGTAACGACAAAAAATATCCTCAGGGGGACCCCTGGATGGAGCCATAGCAGGGACCGCTCTCCCCAAGAAGCACACGCGTGTTTTCTGTAATGAACGCAGCGTACCAGAAGCCATGCCTTACTCTCAGAGAGATACGTTCTCTAACTGCCCCCCAGAATCTCATTCCGAGTTCCTAATCATCATGCCCAGCGTGAAGAGAAGCCCATTAGCAGTCCAAAAGTAATCTGATTATTGCCCATCTTTGCCTTCTAATTGTTTGCACGTCAGCATAAGCCGTCGAGGGACTCAAGCTAGCGATGCACTGGCGTGTGGTGGCCGGGAAACTTCTGCGTCATGTAACTTTTTCTTCACGCAAGGGATCATGCCAAGATTGGTTTATTTCTATTAAATAATTTTGTGATGACGTTGTGTCTGTAACCACGCTTGTAGCATGAGTGCTTTCTGTTAAAAACTGATTCGAAGACTTTTGCTTGTACGTACGCTTTCGATCATAAAAATTATTGTTATGTTTGAGGAGTGCTTTTAAAGTCTCACATCGGGGAAACGATCTTTTTCTCAGAAATAAATTTGAAATAACAATTTGTGAGTGGAAGCGCCAGCTGACGAAATGCTGAATATTCTATTAATGACAATTTTTATGAACCACTGCAATGCAAAACATCCGATAAATATTCGTTTTTTTGCAACGTTGAATGTGCATGACTGTGAAAATAGATTCAGCCTACAGCATATTCAGCTTGGTCTGACGGAACCACAATGGTTTTGTCAGTGAGCGTAATGGAGGAACTGATTCACTGTAAGGGATTTAAGAAGCTTCAGTTGAAACATGAGGTCATTCAAGCCATTCATGTTATTCAACTCTGGAAAACGAACATAATATTATTTGTCATCATAAGAAAAACACACAGAAGCTAGCAAACACTGTAGACTCGCGGTAGAAGAGCAATACATCAACTACAGACGTTACCGTACTTCGTTGTCCGGAGCGTACGGAAAATACAGCATACCTTCTAGTAAGAACTTGTCCTTCCGAATCGAAATGAGGCTACAAACAGACAATAAAAGCGCTTGACGAATTGTAAACTATTTGGCGCACTAATTTCTTAGGGCCCAGAAGACAAAATATCTTCGATCGCTTAATTGGGAGTTTATGGCGAAAAAAATCTGTTATGTCTCAGAGTTATTGTACGTGTGTAATTAATTATTGATGCTAATATGACCCAGAATTTCAAATACTCTTAGTAAAAAAAAGCATATAGTGATCAAAATAACAGGCCTGAATGAATTGATTCCGCATTTTCATTAACCAGTCGTCGCTACCATAAAGGTTAAGCGCTCGAGAGAAATACTNTAGAGCTGCCAGAAGGTCCCAGTCTCGTATGCCCGAGTACCTGTCGATATTTTGTAACATCGTAAGATTATTCTGAAAGAGAATAGAGAAATCCCAATAACATTTCGAACGTATCATATCTGTCGCTTACTCAGAACTGTTGCACCACTGAAATTTAAATCGTGACTACGATTTTTTCATTTACAATTTTAGTCAAAAAAAACGAAAGAGATTTCAACCACTCCTCAGGACCACTCCTTACAATATTTATGGGTTCATTCTTCTGGGCTTGTACGCTGAGAACAGTGTCTCCTTCACAGCTATTGTCGCAAGCAAAAGAGTAAGTTCTATATCATGAAATCTTTTGTATTTTCTCGGTGACAAACAATCAGTAGCTGTGGAAGAATCTTGTATGAAAGTTTGATATCTTGCGAAACTTTTTCATCCCAATCTTGATTGTTGCACTTAGAAGCTCTCTGAAAATGATAAAACTCTCATATCTGAAGCACAAGGAAGAATGTTATTCACTTATTTATTGAATAGTTGTCTAGGTACAGTACGAATGTCTACACTCTTTTTAAGTGCTCCAGTTCACGTAGGGCGCTGACATAGTTGTAGTGTTGATATTTTAGTTTATGTATACTATATATGCATACGTACATGTCGACATCTTAGGAATTATACGAAGATCGAGACTTTCCACCACTGTTCCTAAACGAGCTCTCTTTGTCAGTATGGTCTGGCGATCGTCTGGCGTTTTCCCAATCACCTTCGTGCATCACTTTGAGGAATGGTAGGAACTACTGATGGTAGAAAAGATGGCTTAGTCTCGATGATAAACTTTTCTGGACAAGCTTTCAAATTCTGTACTGAGTCCATTTTCAAAGCTCTGTTGTCCTTCTTGCGTGGATTTTAGGGGCTCTTATATTCGGTGTAAAATTATTTATATTCAAGCAAGTGTATGAATTCAGTTCGTATACGTCTCAGTAGGCAAAGAATATATAGGTATGGCTCGACCTTGAACTCATTCCATAATTCGTTGGATGAGCATGATTTTGAAAGACGTTTTCCCATAGAATTTCGCATACAATTTTGGACTACAGCCAGAGGATTTGAAATCTTCCTCTAACGTTAGATTTATCATTTTGTTTCCAGAACAACTTTACAAACACAATCTTTACTTACCCTCGCATATGTACAAACAAATAAACACATACATCCTAAACAGAGTACCCTCAACTGATAAAAAATCGGAAGGAACTTTTCCTTTCACATGCGCGATGATTTCTACTGATACTAACCGAGGGCCGACCAAACTGGAATAATGGCGAGGTTCACGCTATCTATGGAAAATTTACCGACGTGGTGGAGCTCTTACGCTTGCGGGACCGTCGACGCCGTCTGTAGAGCGCTCGACAACTCGGAGTTCCTGTATTGGAATCCAATTCTTGTCTTCCGCGCTGCAACTCATGAGAAGGAAATCTTCTGTCCGATAGGAGACTCAAGCCTAGGTTCGAATTTTCAAGGGCTTCTTTGATTATTATCTTCTCATCCAGCCACTGTTCACGTGCGTCGTCATGCTGAGAAGTCCATTAAGTAGAATTAACCCGTCTCTTGCGGGATGACATTCTTCCACCTGATGGCATGATTGAGCCCGCTCGTGAATAGCCAACGACTTAATTCTTTTTCAAATTGTTTCACGGCTTCATTGTAGGTTAATGTCGAATGTTCGGAACCCAATGCTTACAATGCTTTCACAAGGAGAAGGAAACATTCTCACTGAAGGGTAAATCAACGCAACTTTTCAACTGCACGTTTGTCTTTATTTCCCCCCAGCAATGATACTCGTATCGGGAATTAAATGATGCGACTCAAAAGTATCCTTCGTAACGCGTTAGCTACGCGGTTAACAATTTTAGTTTGAGACACAAATTAGGTTTCGCGTTTCCACAGAATGCGTAGCAACACGGGAGCAAAAGAATCAAGTTCACTGTTTTTCTTTTAATTCTATTCAAAGGCCATTTTTTATCACGAAAAATTGAAGTCATCTTTCCGCAGAATGCTTAATCTGATTTGGACGTAAACGCAGGCCTTTTAACTAATTACTAATTAAGCAGTAGGTACTTAGGAACCATTTTCACACATAGCTACTCCACCCTTACCGAAATTGGGCATGAAATTTTAATCTGCATATGATTATTGGTCTGATAAGCATTCAATACCGGCTTTAAGCATAATTATTATTATAATATGAATAATTCTATAAAAAACACAGTTATACGCACAAAGACGTATAAATGCGTGAAAAGACACTAAATCTATACACACTGTAGACAATACAGAAACCATTTTTAAAGACATTGTAGACAATTTAGAGAAAAAGTGTACAGGATAGAATTGAGAGTTTGACGGGGAAAGTATACGAAAAGTAAATTTTGAGTTTCCTGATTGTCTCAGATTATGTTTTTTCTCAAATCTACCACCTCGTTTGCGTACAACATTCTGTCTCAGCACAGCATTAAGAGGAGACGTCGGTGTGACTCAATATTTCCGACTGACTTCAGAGGAACTTTATTGACACTTTTCCCCTGTGGTTAATATTAACTGTTCGATACAAGTTTCTATACATGTATGAGGAGATAAGTTACCAGTAACAATTTTTTTGCTCCGTCACGAACGGCTGAAATTGAACTTTACTCCATGCGCACTCCGAAATGAACCTTTATCTTGAGGAACACCCTTTCTTCTCCATTAAAACTTTCCTTTGCATCAGAAGTAGCTTGCAAGGACGACGTATGGGGTCTGACAATACAACACAGGATTTCCGGCTCGACACAAATGTCGGCTGGACAAAAACCGCACTTAACTCGGGCTGCTCCTGCCATAAAGAATTATAGAAATTATTTCCGACTAGAATACGAGCTTAGAATATTCAATTTCACGCATTATCGCTCAGTCGGAAAATTATCCCCTATGCAGGAATGAAAATCGTCGAAAAACCTTGGATTCTTTCCCATTTCCGCTTCTTGAAAAATAGCTTCACGACGACCATCGCCCGGATATTGGACGTCCGGCATCCCGTCATGGGTGAGGAGTCAACGCATAATTGGGTTTGGATAAAAACAATACTTTATCTGGGCATTTTAATCTATATACCGGAAAATATTTTTGTAAAACCAGTATGTAACCTTTCGAAGAGAGGATTTCTTGCTTAGATACCTGGTATTTTATGCTAATCTGTCTATAATTTATTGCAAAATGCCTTTATTTGCATGATCACTAAAAATAAAGCAGAAACTAAAACAGGTTTTCGTGTTTTGTGTCTTGTGATGTGTTCCGTCTGCCGTTCGAGTTACTTTGTATAAAAAATAAATGATGTTCACTGTTGAACTTAGCACCAACAAATTTAGCTTGTCTTAGAAAGTTATTTGTTTCAGAAAAAAACAACCTTTCTCATCATTTTAATGAACACCTAAAAAAAATATTCGCACGTTTGTCCCTACTGCAAGTCTCAAAGCTTTGAACTTTACAGCAGCTGGTCTTGAGTAGAAATCTCATAATCAAAATTTTATTCAAATTCACGGCACACATTTCAATTTATTCTAAGTGTTAGCAGCGAAGGTTAACCTCAACGGGAGGTTGAAATTGCTTTTGGAATAGTAAGAGTACGCGCAGTCGAGGGTTGCCAGCCATCAATCTCGGGCGAAAGTGCTTCTGATGGCCGTTTTGTGGGCTCGTTTGTGTGCTCTATATGCACTCAGGTCGGATCAACTGTATCCAAGGTACGAAAACATAGCGGGCAACCACGGAGTTATGGCTGGCATGGCCAGTATATTTCACCCCCACATTCAGTGGATTCATCAAGCCACGCTGAGGAATACGAATGCACGTGCGTACCTCCGTGATAAAAATCTTGCATCCCCCTCAAGAAGTCTGCCTATTCGCAGTGAAAAATAAAGAGGTGCCAATAGAATAGCAATTCAAGAAGAATATTTCTCCCGCTTGACGGCTGAGCGCGTGGCGGCGGGAAAGTGCGGCTTCGCGATAGCAATTCGAGGCGCCAGGTCATCTCCATCAAGATTCGGATCGCGCTCGCGGTGAATTTGGAGCATGTCAAAGACCGGCAACAAAACAGGTTCACTCTGGGGGACTTGCCGAGATCCTTGAGCGATACTGGGCGGTGAGGCACGAATGAAGCGGCGTCTTGCGGCACTGCACCATCAGATTTCCATAGGAATTCGAAATATTTAGCTTCGAGTCAAGGATGTTAGTGACACATAAAAAAACATGACAAATTCGTGAAAATTGAACAATATGGGAGTGAGATTGTAGCTAATTCAAGCACGACTCACAAGGTACATGGTGTATTGAGTGCTTCATTGTTACCAGCCTACGTGACAATAGGCTGGTAACGAATTCACGTGACAATAGTTAACCTCGTGAACGTTTAGGAAAGATTGACAACAAATTTTTGATTGAAAATACATGATTTACTAAAGGAAGAAAAGCAATAGCCAAAAAAACCCTAACTAAAAATTAAACTCACACATCCCATTAAAGACTGCATCTTAAATTGTGTCGACTAGAATTGCGCACGTAGGCTGGGTCGTATATGGAAAACAATACCCTGTCCCCCACTTCCCACTGGCAGCATTGGGGCTGCTAAACCCAGGCAGTTCAATAAATTAGAGCGGTCCAGGGGCTTAAAGTTCAATTTTTGTGCTCCTCCAAAAAATGAGAACCAACTCCGTAGCCAGGCTACGGCGTTGTAACTCTAGGTACGCACTCGAACTCTGCCGTTTTGTGGCAATCCTCACAAAAACTCATAAATGTAATTTGTTGTAGCTTTTTGCCGACAGTAGGAAAAGAACTATTGTGTGAGTGGAGTACATTAAGAAGAATTATTATGTGAGGGGAGTACATTGAGAAGAAACATTGTGTGAGGGATGTTCAGCGCTAACAAGTAAAGAGGCTTTTCAGGTTTTTTCTTTCTGTGACCATATATTTCTTACCATTACTTTTTCTTGATTCTATGTCAACTTCCGTCAACAATTATCTGCTGGCGAACATTTCAGCTCAGACGAACTTCAACAACAGTGCGATGCTCGCAGCAGTTCAGAAACGTTTTTTTCTTACCAGCAGACGTGCCCCGCCAGAAATAGTGAGTAAATTAGGTTAAATTATTAGGATCCCCTTTTTTACTGTATCTCTGACATGAAATAATGTTATTTTCAGTATCACTGATACGGACTGCCTTATCTGACAATCTCGTTCTTAGTTTAGGAATACAGACCCGGGAATATTCTCTTATTTAAGTCCTTGGGAGCATGATAGAGCGACAGACCAACCAACCAACCGAGCAACAACTGAGTATGAGTGTATCGTGGGATTTCTACAGGTCTGCAGCTGTTGTTAGTTCAATACTCAGCTACATGCACTGTCCTGTCAACAGTTCACCAGTTGACAGACGCAAGGCGCTCAGCAATGCTGATGTGACTTCCACAAGTCATTCCACTTGACTTTATGAGCCGTAGTGAGGGATTGAGGGGAACACATGGGGCAGATAACGAATAGCACGAGCATAAACGTATAAGCTCTGGAACAGCTCAGGTATACAATAGTATTTACGCATATTTGAAATAGTTTGAGTATTATTTCAGTGTAGCAGATGCGCTTATTTTGCCGTTCAAGCGTAAAAGCGTTATACGACGTCAGGACTTCCGGTGCAATTACTTAACATAATCCTTGATAGGGTCGAAAAAAATATCTGAAAGGTGTTTGAGCATTTGTATTTCGCTTTAGCAAATTAGAAAGGACAGAGAAAAGTTGCGTTTCCCTACTCGAAAATAATTGTTTGCTCTCATGAAAACGGTTTCCATATCCTACACAAAAAACTGTTTCTATTCCTTTCACGAAAGAAGTGTAGTATTCTCGACACGAAAGAACTGTTTTATTCCCTACACGAAAGAACTGTTTTATTCCCACACGAAAGAACTGTTTTATTCCCTCCACGAAAAAACTTTTTATTCCCTACACAAAAAAACTGTTCCAATCCCTACTCAATAAACACAGTTTTCAATTCCTACACAAAAACTGCATTCATTCGCATCGCGAAATGCAAACAATGACAATTAACTTAATTGTGTCATTTTTCTCGAAACGAATAAGAAAAAGTAATGTTCAGTGGCGCAGTGGACTGTGCTGGGTGTGAATCAGAAGTTAATGACTACTTAACTCATAACTCACGTAAAATCTTCCAATCTGATCATTTCAGAGGAAAGAATTGCTGAGCGCGAGAGAAGGTTTCAAACCTGTGAGCTGTCGCGCCTCCAGCCAAGTATGGGCCTCAAAAGGATCTGGTCGGAGTGCCGCGATGTATTTGTTCGAACACTGCACCATTCATTGAAACGTTTTGGCGAATTCTGCAGCGCTGTACCGGAAATATTTAACTCAGACAAGGTTTGAAAACAGTTTTATAAAAATGTAACCTATTTTTTGTTCTGACGTATGGTTTCTCAGGATTAATCGATTCCAACACCTGGGGGAACAAGGGCTAAGTATTTGATCATACCTGGAGTTCAATGTAGCAGAGAAAAAACTGACTATTCAAAATGGCAGCCTTCCATCAATGGGGATATTTTTATCTGTAGCCCATTTCAAAATCATAATTGGCATTGTACTTATAGCTCAGAAGTGTATCTTGCAAAAACACGCTTGGTATGAGACACTATGACAACAGGGGAATAGAATGTTAGCATCATTAACATAGATTTGATTAACATGGATATATTATTTTCGTTTCTACTTGGAAATTGGAAGGCAAGCGTTGATTCTGAAGAGACTGCCTTATAGCGAGAATGACGTGTTTCTTGAACGTAGGAGTAAATATTATTTATATGAAATTTGACAGGAAACGTTCAACAAGAAGCAGATAATACAGGACAGCTCTATCAAAACTTGACCATTAGTGACACTGAATGGATCCACCCATTTTGGGGGCCTAGACCTTGAGCTCATCATTGCTTTCGAGGAATGGGCTCTTGATTCGAACGGAGTGTGTCAACAGGAACGAACCAAGTATCCCATTATTCAGCATTTACGCGTCCCATGTCGTAATAAATATCTTCCTCTCATTACACAAGGATTTGATACGAGTCCCGTAACGCATGGTGAAGGGAACAGCGAATATCCAAAGAATCTCTTGACGAAGCAGATGAGGATAAAAACATTACTTTAATGCTTTCGTTCCGGTCGGCTACCGTCTTTTATTGTTCTTTCAAGGTTTTCCCACTTAACGTTTTTAGAAGGACGGTATCGAAATAAATCCTAGCCGTCGATTATTCTCAATGGAATGTATAATTGAGAGAAACAGTTCGTTGGAATCTTCATGAAAATTCCACCAATGAAATGAAATTTGTCTAATTGACGTACGAGCGAGAGATCTCAGTCTTGATATAATCAAATTATAAAGGCGAACTCGATGTTGTCCACTGCTTTTATAATTTCCGTTATTCCACCAATGAAATTTAAAAACTCAGCATACATACAAAACACAAGTAAGCTACATATAACACACATCCATTATCACGCTTATTTGGTGAAATGAATCTTGGCTCGTTTCTGATGAGAGAAGTTGGGTGCCGGAACATACATTGTATCTACGACATATATAAACGCACGTAGCCTTGATCACCATCACGCTGGGGCTTGGCGCGGTGCCGAAAAAGCGGAACATAATTTCGAGAAAACGAAGTCGCGATGTTGGGGCTCCTCAGCAGTGGGGCGCAGCGAGTTACAGAACTAATTTGCTCCACAAACTTACAGGGAAGTTCTCTCGGTCCAGGATCGAGAGACGAGACGGAGAAAAATTATAAGAAAGGTTTCTGAAGTTTATGACTTCCGACGGGAATTATTCGACTCAGTTAGAAGACTGTTGTAGTAATCGGTCTCCACGTAGGTCATGATGGAGGGAGGCGGAGGTGATGGTGGTGATAGGAACCCGACCGTCTGGCTTCAAATTAATTTTAGTGGTAATTTTTGACGTTCTTCGGGAGTTTGAAATCCATGAGTAAAAAGCAAGTAATTCTGAGTGACATGATTTTTTTCTAAAATTTTCGTTGGACGATGTATTGCTCAAAGTTTAGTCCCTGGCTCCGAAAAAATATTTCACGCAATTTTTGGAATTTTAGCATCAGAAATATGCATATTCTTAGTTCATGTTACACCCTTTCTTAATGTTCCTATGCAGGAATGCTTTTCCTGTTTATATGACAGGTAGAATTGCAGCTGCCCCGAGACGGCTTCCTTCTCTCCAGTAAACCTCGAGCTGCGGGCTGGGCAGTGCATTGATTTTTATTTTTACAGCTATGAACATCTGCTTTGGATGCAAATTACACAGTCTGCAGGAAATACAGGCCACTCTATACGAACAATTGGTGCTTTCGAAGTGTGCCTCATTGACGCTTGACGATAACTAAAACATTATCGTCAACCCTATCCTGCATTATCCTAGTGCTCGACTACCCCTTCGCTCGTCAGCCAGAATAATAGGCAGATGCAGCTTGCCACACCACTAGGCACGCCACTACGCACGTGCCGTTCGCCACACCACAAGGCACGTGCTGCTCGCCACACCACAAGGCACGTGCCGCTCGCCACACCACTAGGCACGTGCCGCTCGCCACACCACTAGGCACGTGCCACTCGCCACACCACTAGGCACGTGCCGCTCGCCACACCACTAGGCACGTGCTGCTCGCCACACCACAACGCCTCTCTGCCCCAGCGGCGGTGGCGTCCAATCTAACAAATAATTAGAAGGGCTGAGTCACGTCGGGCATTTTAAGTGCGATGCTCTAAAGCAAAGCTGCCAAGCCACGGAGCGGCCGCGGGAGCCCTGCAAATGGCCGAAGCGATTAACCAACAGAAAACTCTGGATTTTCTTTGCCTGCTCTGGATGGGAGAACCAAGGCTAATGAATTCCGAATAAGGAAATGAGCGCGTTTGTGAGCTAATCCGCTTCCATTTCTTCTTCAGCAAAGAAACGTCCATAGCGTCCTTCTTCAAGGACATCGTTAGAAAACTGTTCAAATTTTACTTTAACGTTTTTTAGATTAGGTCGTGGGAGGTTCTTTGAAGTCTGCGGCTCGGAGACGGCAAATTGTTGGTGCACTTATTGGTCTCTTCAGATGGCGATTGTTTTCTCTAATTCTTTTTACTTTAGAAATGGGAGACGATGTTCCTTCGCTGCAGTTACATATAACCAGTAGAAGTTTATATACTATTCTGTTTCGAACTTTTTTCAGTGTTCATTCTAAATATATAGACGGTTATGCGTCGAAATAAATTCGGAGTAAGTAAACCAATTTGCCTAGAAGTACTGAAGTTTTAAAATTGATCACATGTTCATTGAAGAATTTTAAGTTATTCTGTTTTAACACATTGAACATGTTATACTTTCGTTTAGAAGTCCTCGTTACGTTGAACTTCGCAATTATAAAAACTCGCGTAATGACTCCGTCATAAATCGTTTCACGAATGGGATGAATTTTCCTCGGCTGTATGAAGTACCATGCACATGCACGTAAGACATAAGAAACCAAGGGGCTTTCTATGCGATGAATGCTATATACAGTTTCGAAGATGAGCTGTGCAATGGTTTTTTACGTTTACTGTACATCTGTGTCAATCGATGTCAAGAAATCGTTTCGATTCGATAATTAACACGACAAGCTAGTTAAACAGCTAAGTTTTTAGATTTTTCAGAATTGAGAATATTTTCTCATGTGAAGAAGGGGCGTAACATTGGAACAGGAAATTTTATAGTACCAAGAGGGACCGATTGATGGTAGCGAATGGATTATTATTTAACTGATACGAGATAGTTAAATATTGGGACTATTTACCGTGGAGTTTCACAAAATTTCTTGCAATCTGAATAAAATCAGATTTAATAAATGTAGTGAATCCAGAGCTTATTCTCAAACAATCACGCGTGAGGTAAGTTAGTGCACGCCTCTTCGCTGGACGCATCTCGCTGGAAGATATCAACTGGAAGCATCAAACAATTTCAGGAGTTATTTCCACAGAGTTTCCCTGATCGAACATCTCCAAGCAGCAGCGCCATTTGGAAAAACATCGAAAAATACCAGCGAGAAGGAACAAGCTTAAATTTAAACAAAGGA
>VOMN01010473.1:0-12586 GCA_014899125.1 Orchestia grillus
GAAGAAGAAAGAGGAGGAGAAGAAGAAAGAGGAGGAGAAGAAGAAGGAGAAGGAGGAGGAGAAGAAGGAGGAGAAGAAGAAAAAAGAGAAGAAAGAGGAGAAGAAGAAGAAGAAGAAAGGGAAGAAGATTTGAAAATCGAAAGAAGTCACTAAGGCCTGGCTAAAGTTCTAACGGTGTCACCGTTGCCTAGCTCTAACAGCGTCTTTCTGAGGACGCCAGTCCCCATAGCATAGAATAAACAAAGCTAACTAACCTAATCCTATTGTCTATGGCCCTTCAACGCCCCCTCAGGGGCCTAAAAACTAAAAATATTTTTCAAAAAACTTAAAAATTACTCTCAAACAGACTCACATCTCCCTCTTCAAACAGTTTGAAACTAAATTATTGAATACTTATGAGCAATAGTTTGAATAGAATAAAAATTTAACAACAAATTTCCAATTCTAGAACTCGAAACTCAAATATTGCGTTTTCATTTTTCACCGAAACTAATTTCAAGAAGTCTTTGAATTTTCCAAGGCTCTAAAACCTGATCACACCGAGCTATGACTTGCCTACTCCGCTTTCATTTGCCGTATTTCATCTTGACTAAAAGCATTGCTAAATCTGTAACTATTCGGTACTCTGCTTGCACGGAACTTCGCAGATTTGATTCGACTGCATTCTGTTCCCCAAAGCTTTCCGACGTCGCACAAACGCTCTATCAAATTTTGAAGATACTGTTTGCATAGGAAAAGTTTACACTGACGTCATAACTTCATTAAAAAGGACTGATATGAGCACCATCCTCTTATGGCTAAGGATTAGAGCACCAGAAGCTACGTAAATCGGTTATAATCGCAGGTAGACAGTTTGAGAGCTGGTGTGAAATTTTGTGTTTTGAGCCCTCTTTATTGACTTCATCTAAAATTCATAACTTTAAACTAAACGAAAAAAAAAACAACTTTAAACTTCCACGTAAATCCATCAACTTTAAATTAAAATGGAAAAAACCTCGACTTGAAACCTGAACGGGAAAATTAACTTGGAACTTCATGTTGTAATTACATCAGGAAACCATAACAAAATCTTAGGCAGGAGTATGCAATCTTAACAGAGTTAGGGTCCCCGTTACGACCTCTGGCCGCACCGCAGCTCGCCAAGCAGGAGGTGGAGTCGTGCCGGCGACTTTCATGAAATGTCTGCTTTGAGATGCCAAAGCAATTAAACGTTACTAAACCTAATAAACTTATTTTTCTCTCCCCTATTTCGCCTGAAGTTAAGTACTCAGAAGAACTTCGAAGATTTGGATGATATACACTGTCGTGGGTAGAGTATGTGTGGCGGCAAATGGGGAAGAATGAGCGTAACTATGCATATCGCTATATCTTCGTATTTTTTTAGATAGCTGAAATTTTGAGTACCTACCAGTGAATCAGGTTGTTCAGTCAACAGCGAATAGAAAAAAAAATTAGTATTGAAATAGAGAATTCTCGAGAAGTGCAGTTGAAGTTTGCTTAAGGAAAAAATTGCTTTATTAAGCTTCTAACTATAATCGTAATCTGATCGAGCGTTTTCACAATTCAATTCGAATGTCAGTGTTTTTGAGTTAGTTTTGGGATGATTGAAGTGCAAAGTCTGTGCGTGTTACCTCAACTTCCCCTACGAGTGATTAGAGGGACTGGATTTTCAGTCACATTTTAGCAACGGCAAGCAGCTACATGTCGACCTTTTAAGGACGACACAAAACGAGCACAGCTGGCGTCATAGTCAGGCATTAGCGAATCAAGCCTTTGCTGGCGCTTAGGTAGCTCGACAAGGTGCAGCGTCCCCTCGTCGTAGGAAAACGTGCAGCTCACCTCACACAGGATGATGTGCAGCTCACCACTCACCACACAGAGGATGACTTGCAGCACACCACATACAGGATGATGTGCAGCTCACCACTCACAGGATGACTTGCAGCACACCACATACAGGATGACTTGCAGCACACCACACACAGGATGACNATTACGTGCAGCTCACCACTCACCACACACAGGATGACGTGCAGCTCATCACTCACCACACACAGGATGACGTGCAGCTCCCCGAAGTGGTCAGGCGCAGCAATCTGGCGCGCCACAGAGTCGCTGCCGTCTGCCAGTTCGCCCTGCAACACACGGAGCTCGATGTAGGAACAGGAACAAATATTTATCCTGAGGATAAAAACATTATCGTAAGGATAAAATTTGGTACACATTTCTCACATAAAGAGTACGGATGCTAAACATAACGTTCCATCTGAAGGCTTTTAGCAGCGCTGAAGCGACTCTCCCCTACTTGAGGAATAAAGCCACCAGACGCCGATACGTGACGCTCGGTCAAACGAGTGAAGTATTTTTTCCCCCTGAAATCTCCACACAAACCTCATGATTTGAGGAAATCAAATTCGAATGCAACCTATCTGTTGTTTCAGAACACGCTATTTTTCATATGGAAACGTTATCATATGAAACTCCAGGCACAGAAATTCACTGCACTGTGAAACTTTTCTTCTCTTAGTAACACTTCAAAAGCAACCGGTTTAATCTCTCACTGCCCGCTATGTAGCACACAATCGTCAAAAGCGTACACAAACTACCGTGCAACTTAACTAGTTCCTACAACTAGATTAGAGAGGCAGGCACTTTTAGAAAACTTGTTGCATTAACAAATCAACAATCACTCCCTCCTCTGCTAACAATAATTGGCATCAGCAACGCAAGACTCACGCTGTTAGGGGCAATGACGACAATATACGCGCCAGCATATTTTGGGGGTTGAGCCTAAATTTTATACGTTTCACCAATAAGAAAGACAAAATTATTAAATACCTACAAGAAATTTAACTAATGGCATACACATTATTCGACACAAATTTACTCCGAGCGCGTGGTAAACTATTATTATTCCGATTAATTTAACGAGCAATAATACATTTCCTTAAGTTTCTCTTCACAAAGTTATCTTACGGTCTACCAGACCACTTTTTCTGAAATGGTATGGCGTGTGACTCACCCTCCCTTTACCTAGCAAAGTAACTCCTCGGAACACTATCACTTATTTACAGTTGGTCGGTCATTTCCTTAGCTCGCTTACTAACAAGCAAGAAAACGATAATCTGGGAAATAGTTTTAGATGATAACTTCCTCTTTCTCTCCATAATAAGGCCATAAACACTCCCAAAGTACAAGAAAACAGTCGCAAAATGGCGTCGGGCAGGAAAACAAACCAGCACAACTCTTTAACAACCGCGACCAAAACGACACTGAGTTGCTGCTCGGCTGGCGGAATCGGCAACTAGAGGATATAGTGACGTCATGCAGCCGGTGAAAAGTTCGACTAAATTGAATCACTCTCACCCATACAGTTCTTTGTTAGCCACAAGGCTAGTCTGCCCCCTATCACCCGGGGTAAACTTTTGTCTAGCTCTGTAAAACAGAGAGGAAGAACAGAGAAATAATTCTACTCCCAGTGTACCTTAGACACATATTTTGACATATCCAGCAACGAGAGAAAAAGTGAGAGGCAGAGAAGAAAAAGTGACAGGTGGAGAGGGAGGAGTGGCAGATGTGGAGAAGTGAGAAAAGCAAAGAACAAGCAAAGTGTGAGAGGGGGGAAGAAGAAGAGAGAGAAACGCATAAGAAGAAGTATGAGAGGCAGGGATGAAGAAGTGAGAGAGGCAGGGAAGAAGTGTAAGGCCAGAAAAGCACTGTAGGCCTCGATTTTAGATGAAACGCGACTGGGAGAGCAGTTCTGGTACGAAGAGCACAAACGCCACTAATGCTACGGAAGCGACAACGAGTTCTGANAAAAAAAAAAAACAGCTAACAAGTTTAAACTACAACATGGCTGCAGGCACAACAATCTGATGAAACAGAACTTCAAATGCCAACACGAGATCAATCTTGATAGTAGGTAGAATCTTGAGTGAAAATGATAGTGTAGGTGAAAGTTGAACGGATGTAGCTAGCACAAATTTCTGCTGCGGTATCGAAGTAGTTCATGTGCTATATCACTGAGTGATACAGCAATACCAGTGGGCGACACAACACCAGTGGGTAGCACAACAACACCAGTGGGTGGCACAACAACACCAGTGGGTGGCACAACACCAGCAGGTGACACAACACCAGGAGCACAAAGTTCACCTTGTACCAGCGCACGAGCCCCCCGAGGACGCTCCTGCAGGCGCTGCCCGAGCCCTGCCGCGCTGCGATGGACAGGTCACCGCCCATCACGCCGTAAACCTCCGCCACCGCCACAACTGCATAAAATTAAATATTTCTTGATCTCAAGTCTCAGTACGGCCTACAATCAAGAATTCTAATTTTTCCACGTTTGAAATATATAAAATGAAATTTGAGTATATATTACCCAAGTTTTGTAGTTCTCTTTGTAATGGTTCATAACGAATCCACACTGCAACATACTGATAATATGTTATACATCCGATGTAAATCTAGCTATTCCTAGAACAGAATACAGATCAATGAGTTAGATTAGATTATTAGTTTAAGCCCCTTACTAACAAGAAATGTGATCCAAAGAGAGCAAAAAGATAGAACCTATTTATAATGGACTTTAGAAAACGTGGATTCTATGCACAGGTATGTTCCCACACCAGATTTCCTGCGCAAAGAGACACGTAAAGTAGGAAGAAGAAGAAAATATAAAGCATAATCAGAGAAGGTATGAAATATAAAGATGTACAGTGAGCAAAAAAGATCAAATCCTGAAGGCCTGGCAAAAGCTGTAGTAACCTAACAGTGTCCACCAGGAACGCCAGTCCCCGTAATATAGGATAGACAAAGCTAACCACCTAATCCTATTGCCTATGGCCTATCCTATGAATCAATGAGTTTCATCAGCTTATAACCTTTAACCCTATAGAGATTGCAACGGATGAATATATGAACAATCAATGTACACGCACTATTTCACAATATGCAGAAATACGAGCCGCTATGCACTCAGTCGGTATTATGACAGAGTTGCTCGCGGGACCAACTGGATAAGCAGGCCGCACAAACCACCTGAGACGCAGGCCTACAGGAATCCTGTGAGGTAACTGCTCACCAAGAAAGTTAGATGACTTCATACTTCGCCATTCAATTTCAATTAAATTCGTCTAGTTTGCTGTCAAATAACTGCAGGGGCATCTTGTGAGGAACAGTTTAAGCGAGCGTGTACGTAGAAGAAGAAGTAGCACCAAGTGGCACACAGGTGTTGAGTGTGTTACATTTGAATAGGCCTTTATGCGAGGTATGGTGGGTGCTGACTGAGTCAGTCCACTCTCAGAGTTTTTTCTCGAAAGCCAGATGCACAGCAGTGTTACCGGGGGTGCAGTTGGTAATTCTTATAGCATAAATCTATAAGTGCATTTACTGTAAATATTCGTTGTTCTTCAAATATATATGAATATCTTTGTCACTTTGATGAGATTTTAACAAATGTATCATTCTTTTCAGTTCATGAGTAAAGATTAGGTTTTCCAGTCCTTACCCTATCCATTCCATTAGGCATCTTTAAAGTAAATATAAATTAAGTAGCATACTAGAACTCGAGTTAAAACTCGTGAGGTGAGTGTTTGTGTTTTTCTACATTCTAATAATCAGGTAATGTGCTTGCTTTATATATTTAGTAGCATTCTTTCAATATTAATTTGGTTTTTGGTTCTTATTTGTTCCAATTACGATTTTGCTTAGTTGCTTAGCAAGTTTTATTCTGATATTGATATGATTCAGCTTATTTTTGAATCTATTGTCCCTTCCTTGATTGTTTTTATTGGCTTAAGCGCTTCTATTGTTTACTCTTATCCTTATTTTCCCGTTATCAATTTGATGCTTTATAGCATGCAGTTCAGAGGTTACCCTTGCCTGTTTAAAGTTAAGTCCCGGCACTTTGATCCCCTCAGGGGCTTCAACAGAAGGTAATGGTGAAGATAAGTATTATTCATTTTTTCATATTATTTCCATTGTTACAGTCGTTGACTTGTCCACGCTCTGGCTAGGGATGCTCTGGTTCAGGGAGCCTGATAAGGCCCCATTACTTGTACATAGCATTTACCATATCTTTCAATGAACTGTTGATATCTCAGAGTTTCATTTCTTCCTTAATTAGGGCTATTATCTTTTGGTAGTCAAAGCAGATAACTAGGTCATCTCACCCGCGTAATTTACGCTCGGCAATAGCAGGAATGATCCTTATAACAAAAATGAAGTGTGGACGTGTGTACGGAGGATTTTGAGGAATTGAGTAAACTGTACAGACTTAGAGTACGAGTACATGAATTAACGAAATCAAATAAACAGGAAGGCAAAAACAGAAAAGTCATAGTGTCACGATGGATGTACATCTAGAACTACGCAAGTGGCTTAATTTTGATCCTCGGTATGCATTGAATCTTAGCGCCTACCTCCGGTTCCCAACTCGCTAGAATAGCAGAGCCTGGTAGCTCGAATTTGAAAATCCATCGAAATCAAGCTAGCTACTGAAGAGTGTATGGGCTTCAAAAAACTTAAGAAGCAAGCCAAATATCTACTTGCGCATTGTAATTCCCTGTTCCTATACTTTAACCACAATTTTAGTTTAGTTTTTGTTTTGAGCGTCACTTTTCAGAATTTTTCATTGTTTCTTGCTCTTACTAATAGTGAACAACTAACATTGTTTGTACACTACCCGGCCAAAAAGTTGGTCACACCCTGGAGAAGTGTGGACGTAATAAAAACAATCAAGCTTAATAGTTTATCAGACCACCTCTTACATTGATTTCAGCTTTTATTCTATTAGGTATCGATTCTACAGTATTTTGCAAACAACATAACAGAATATTTGTCTAAAGTAAGAGCAAATGTTGATGAAAAAGGAAGACGAAGTTATGAAGCAAACAAACGTTTCCAATGAAGAAGGAAGAGGCGTTGAGGCTTGCAGTTCCTTCTCCAGTTGGTCTTACAAATTTTCGATTGAGTTTACGTATGAGAAAATGATCCCGCGTGATCCCTGAACCAATTTTGCACTACAAGTGGCTGGTGCACGAGTGTTCTGGCCCTGAAAAATGCCAGAACCAACAGGAAAATAAAAATCCATAGGCGAGCGTACTTGGTCACCTGGAATTTTCAAATAATACAGAGATTTTATTTTGTTACTGCACAAGGTTGCTGAATTTAATCCCGACCATATGAAACCCTAAATCATTACAGACCCCGGGAAATTTGTATTGTCGGAGCGATGCATGAAGAATCCAAAGCTTCACGAGCTTCCAGTCTCAATCTACATGTAACTCAGCCATCTTTCTGAACCAAGTGGAATTTTGATTCATCTGACCATGGGACATGTTTTCATTGCTCTTCAGTCCAGTTTTCGTAGTCGTTTGCAAATTGATTAAGTTTCGCTCGATTAGCTTTGCTAACTTATAGTTTCCTGATGGCGGTGCAACCCCTTACTTAAACCAACTCCTTTCAGTTCTTGGTGCACAGTGCAAGCAGTAATTTTCGTGAAACCTTCGCTGAACATACCAGCCAATTGGTGAAGTTTCTCCGCCGGTTTGCTTTCACCAATTACATACTTCAGAGAACGCATTTCGCGAGTATTCAGAATTTTAGCTGTCACTATTACCACTGAATAACTGCACTTCAACGGCTTTTTTTTCCTAACTAAATTTTTGCTCAGTTTTAAGTCCTGTGCCCATCGCTTGAAACACTTCTCTCGCACATTTCATAGTCCAATGCAAACCCATAACCTGTATTTCATCAGAAACAGAGGTTTGTTTTGTAGGCTTTTCTAGCGGAATTATTCATGATTGTAGCAGTGGATAGAGCAGGTGCAGTACTAACAGTGACATAACGCAACTAATGTTTCCATATCCTTTTCTTCAAATTTGTTGAAGAAACCTGTGAAAATTTGTCTAAATTATACCTACATTTTATCCGAGTGAGAGAACTTTTTGGCAGGGTAGCGTATCCAATTCTCTGAATGCATAAGTCTTTATCAATTAGTCTTACGCTCATACTGATAATTAGGAGAGTCAGCCTTCACCCCGTACAATTTACACTATCGTAAATTAAGAACTTCACCAGAAACTCGCTCAACAATACCTGAGAAGGCACACACCGTTGAGCACAAATACCAACAAGCACCAAAATCAGTTTATAGTAAACACAAGAATGCCAGAAACACATCGATATCGCACCCATAGCAGCATAGCCAGCAGCAGAAGAGGCGAGGCCAGCGGCAGTGGGGAAGTTGTTGGCAGAGCAGATGTGCACGTGCCAAGAGGTGCAGTCGTCCTCATCGCTGCTGCTGCAGCGAGCCTCCTTTGCACGACGCCGGACTGCGCACGTAATTATTCAATTATGTGCACTGGCACAGGCACAAATACCGTAAAGAAAGTATATGCATTAACACGATTATAATGACATCGTAATAATAATGCTAACTAAAATTAGATGCAAATCGAACTCTGCTACCACATCACAATACATTTTACTAACCAGGGCTAATGAACCTTTGAGGTAACTGAAACAACATCTGACACGTCCGACAGTAACTTGTATTAAGTCACCTGCGCAGCTATTTCGAAGCAGAGGAGCAATTATCGTTCAAGTCAGGATACCGCATCAGTCATAATGGTCCTTACTGTTTCTATAGAGCGCATAGCCCCATTTAGTGTGAAGATTATGAGTCTCCACTCTGTATCTCTGCGTCATCTCACGAAGTGTCTGATGCTTTTATCATCACTGAGCTTTAAAAGCTGATTGGCATCTTTTTCATCTCTGAGCAATTGTTTCTGAAACATGACTGAAAAAAAATTATACCTTATTTACCAATCTATCAAGTCGCACATGTAAAGAAATTTAAACACTTGTCCTGCCTACGTAGTCAATTCTTCGTCCTTAAAAGTAAAGACATTTCAGAAGATAAAAAATATGAAAAATTCAATTGCTGGTTACACCACATTTCCCCACTAAGCTTACTTATGAAGGAATATTTCGTTTTCAATACAATACGAATATTGTGTTGTAACTAAAGCCACTGAGAGTGCGCCAGTAAGCGTCATTGACTGTAATAATAGGTCCTGTTGTACACTACACAAGGTAGCTTCACAAAACATCATACCTCTGGTGTTTAGCTGCTAGAAACATAATTCCAGATCACTGGCTTCTAATGTTTTTTGGGTGCGCAGGGAGTCCTTGAACTAAACAAACGTTATAAATTTAACAAAAATACAGAGTTAAACACGATTTGTAAAAATGTTTGATAGTAATCAGGCAAAAGAATAGCAAACAATATTTTTCAATATGCCTTGCCCAAGTTCGAGCTACACCCTCGAGTCTCCATCGGAATCCCTCTTTAGAAGCATGAAGCATTTCTCGTAGTATTTTGGTTCAACCCAGCTAAAGAAACTGTTCATGAAAATCAAAATTAGCAAGATTTTCGAAAAAACACAGACTTCAAGTTCCAACTTTGACCACACACCGAAGTCCAAAGGATTCAGATCAGGCAAAGATGGAGGCTTCATTTTTTTTCGACAGAATCTTGCAAAATTAAGACACACCCACTCCTGAGTCCTGTTTGAGGTGTGATGCATACCACCTTGTTGGAAGGTGACCAAATGATCTTTTCAGTGATCGTCATTTCGGCAACTGCTGGAATTAAAATATCAATATAAAATTTTGTGTTATCTTTGTGCCATTCATCACGAAGATGAATGGCAATTTCACGGTTTTCGACATTACGGCGTATACCGTGACAGAGGTTTCATTTCGCTGACGATAAACTGTTCTTATGGTACCTGGGACGTTTTCTGATCACTTTGCAAAAATTCAGACATTCTGACAATTGAACCAGCCCTCAACGGTGAAGAGCTTTCCCTCATACAAAATAACTTCAAGTACCTGTCCCATTCTTAAAGTCGTTGAGAAGACTGGCTCTGTTAGTTCTGTTAACTATTTGCTTTTAGAAATCAAGGACTTGCTTCCTAGTGCTAGCCTTATAGAAAATAAATTGCTTGAGATCACTCCTAACTATGGTTTTCACAGTTGTTTCGCTCACATTCATTTGAGGGAACCGAGAGGTTTCGGATTAACTTTTTCTATATCGGACAGATCGCTTTCAAATTTAGCAGACTTGTGTAACCAGAGGAAATAAACGTTATTTTCTAATTTTTTAAAACAAATAATACATTGACAAAAAACGCAATTTCATCAATATTTTTTAAAATTGAAGCAACATTTTTTTGCATTAATATGACAGGGTTGGTTAAAATTGATGCGTTTCAATGCATGAAATGAAATCGAAAAGTAAAATTTAGGAATAACGGAATATTAAAATTTTCATTGGGTATCACATTTTTCATTTAATTCTATTTTTTCTATCAATATGTTTGTAGGAATTCAAAAATTGATACATGAAATCTCTAGGACTTTTCTGCAATAAAATTGCACGTCGAATGATATACATTTTATTATGATAGGCCGCCAATAACTCAGAATTCAAAGGCCAATAAAGTCAAACAAATACTTCGTTTGTGAGAATTAAATATCCGAAAAATGTTAAATTTTTAAGGAATTCCCAACGAATTACATGCAAAAGATGCATTTTATATACTATGCAATCATTTTAGAACAATACTCAGGAAGTGCTGTGACTGGTGCACTGCACACGAGTCAGGGGAGTGACGGTGTCGTCTGCAGCGGGACAGTCGACTGAGCTGCTGCTCTGAGCTCCCAAATTCATGAGCCCATGCGCAGTGCAGCAGCCTCAGCAATTGGTTTGAATACTTTTAAACTGATTCTAAAATATAATAATGCATCACTTGCAGGTAAATAATAGGTAATTTCACCAAAATATTTTCTCCTCATTCTTTGCCTATAGCTCATTCAATTTTGCATAAGAAGTTTTCAAATTTCAACATGTTATGAACTACGTATCACAGAACGTTTTCCAATAAAAAATAGGTTTTCAAAAATTTGAACAAAACTTCACTGAACAGTTTCCTTAATCTACCATTCTTTACCGTTGATCTTAAGGATTTCTTCTTACTTTCTCTTGGATGGCTTAAATGACCTTCGAGTGCAAACAGATTGCAAACTGCGACTTCCAGGACGATCTTCAACAGTGTCAAACTTTTTATGCCCACTCACAACTTGAGACATTTGACTTAACTCCTAGCTAAGAGCTTAATATCACTATTTCACTTTCCAAAGCGGTGGAGCTCTAGGATAGGTTTACGTTTGTTCATTTAGAAATTATATAAATTTAAGAAATTAACATGAAACAATAAGAAAAAAAGGAACAAATTTCTTAACATTCTATGCCATTTTATTATGCTAAAACGGATTTCACACTGTTACGTTTTAAATTTAAAAGTAAAGTTTATGGTTGCTCTGCAATCCCTTTATGCCATACACAAAAAGTAAGTAAAACGAGCTAGGACTCGTCAAATCTCACAATGTTGTTACATTTCTCAACTCTTCATCATTACATATACTGCTGCTCAGATAGCTAGGCATTTGACTCGGTTTTAAAATATGTCGATACTACAGCCTTCCAACACGTCTCAAGCGGGCATCTGTGGTACAGCAAGTGGCAAAACTCTTTTGTTCAGGCGAAAACCAAATCGATGTTACTATATTAAAGTTTTTACATAACATTTTGTCCAGAGTTCGTTTCACATGCGTTGGACCTAGTCACTCAATTTTGATAGATGCCCACCAATAGCCAAAGACGTTTTGCAATGTCGTACAAAGTTTGCTAGAATAAAGCACCAATGACCTGCGTTCTTCGTTCGTTTGACAAGACAGATATTTTCTTGTATTATTATTGTCCTCGTCAATGAAAAAATTGTTAAACAAACTGTAAACGAGCTCACATTCGGAATTGTAACGATTAATTTCAAGCAGCAGTGATACTCATTAAAGATGATATAACATAATTTTTAAAAGATGGTCATATTATATAGTCAAGCTATTAAATTACAGTCACATTGTGTCATAGTGGTCAACCTAACACCATCCCTGCCACATCACCATAAGAGACAAATCATCACCAACCCATCACCATAACCTTCACCCATCAGCACTGCTATGTGCATCATTACGCAACACCACTGTTTCCAAAACATCATGGTCACGACTGCACCTTAGTCACGACCGCATCATGCCATACCAACACCATGGTAATGACCACAAAGTTACGACTACACAAAATGGTCACAATGTTGCCGTTTGTCTCCACCAAGTGAAATAAACTCGTCTGTTTACTTAAGTGATGTGGCAACAACCAATAGTAAGGAGAACGAAGCTCTGTCGGCTACCAAATTCACTACTGAGATGTGTGTACAACTGAAGCTTAGCCCCAGATATTGCAAACTGATTCTTTGAATATCCTAACCATACAATGAGGTAATCTGGGCAATGAGCTAAACCATCGGATGTGGAACACCAAGATAATAAACTATAGAAAAGAGTACCCTAGGATCGTGTATATTGACCAATAAACTATAGAAGAAAAATTTACAAGAATAGAGAATTCAAGATATCAGGTTGTAACAGAAGTTCTGTCCATTTTTTTAATTTGAAA
>VOMN01010494.1:0-10122 GCA_014899125.1 Orchestia grillus
GCTAAGCGGGGCATGCAGGCTAAGCGGGGCATGCAGGCTAAGCGGGACATGCAGGCTAAGCGGGGCAAGCAGGCGGGGTATGCAGGCTAAGCGGGGCATGCTGGCTAAGTAATTATATAGTATTGCAGGACTAGCAATGACCAGAGTAGTAAGGAAATTGTGATCTATTTGATCAAATCTAAAATGTATTTTTCAAGACAGAAACTCCTTTAGCATTTTTTATGATGCCAAATAACTTTGAATTCCATATTAAAATTAATAATCAAATGAAAATCAGCCTTTCAATGTCGATTCTATCATCTTTGATCGATTTGCGCCTTACATGTGTTCGAGGAACACCAAAGGTTGGTCCGTGACTATAATGCCGTGTAGGTGTTCTATATTGGGCACACACTACTTTCATTGCAAGAATCTCCATGAGAAATACAGCACCTAAATCTCACACTTCTCACCAAGACCAACACGCTCATCAAGACCAACACTCTCACCAAGACCAACACTCTCACCAAGACCAACAGTCTCACAAAGACCAACACTCTCACCAAGACCAACACTCTCACCAAAATCAATATGCTCACCAAGACGCTAATGTCTGATCCACCATAAAAAATACGAGAGCTCATTTGGTTTATTGCACTTTATTTGCATTTCACTTTATGTTGTCTTTTCATTCGTGACAATTTCCCGGAATGTGATTTATTGTATTTCTTTCAAACTTCCAACTTGCAGAGTTGGATCAGTGAGTGTTTCTGACCGAATACATCTCACGCTCAGGAGAGCACGACGTTTTCTCAAGTCTACAGCCATCCATTCCATAAATTTTCGACGAACAAGGCGGAGCGTTTTGCCAAAACGCCTTTCCTATTAGGATTCATTAAACGCCTATTAGCATTCACGGACAAGCAAGGCTCAGAAAAAAGTTCCATTGTTGAAAGTCGACCTCATGGTGTTCCGACGAGACCTTTTGGCGGTCTGGAGCTGCGAGATCTCTCTGGACGTCTAGCAGACAAATGCTGAGCCGACCCATCAATAGATGTAATGATACGTGCTGTCGGGACGACACCCATCCAAGTGGTTGATTGGAAAATGACACCGGACAGCTAAACGGCCTCAAAATCCTCATCTGTTTGTACAGGACAAGCCTCAAAAGAAGGAAAATCAATTACCAAGGACAATGGTGATTTGAAGGTAACCGCAAGGGTCCATTGTTGCGGAGCACCTCGTAGGTCTGGTGTCATAATGGCCTGTAAAGTGTTCTTGTGGTTCACAACCGTGCTGGCGCGCATACTTGTGGTCTATACCTGAGAATCCTCCCGATGCTGTGCTCGTGGTCGCTCTCAGAGTTCTCACACCACACCCGTGGCAAAAAATGCGGTAAAAATTGTTGACCAATAATTCGTTACGCATTATTTTTATTTATTTCCACTTGTCCGAGTCGCTTTCCTCATGGTGCCCCTATTAACATTCAGTAAAACGGAATTAATAAAGGAACAACTGCCACGAGCAGCATTACGGGACTGCATCGTTTTTTTTTTGAGCCTGAAACGAATGCAATATTCCAGTCATGAAGTTTAATACAAACGGCAAAAGATTAAACGAAATACATTGGAAATTATTTCAATTTCAGAGGAAGACCGTACTTTTCAAAGAGACACAAACCAATTTATTAGCAAAAGTTTTTAATACTCTACACTCTATTAGCAACACTCGTACCTGATAATATGTAATATGCATAAAATTTTTTAGTGAACGATTGGTTGCCTACGTATTGCTCGTTCGTTTTCACAGCTTTAATCGTAGACGAACTGTTATCATGGACAAACATACTCGGTGCGTCACCGCGGTGGTGACGCGAGTTACTGCTTGACAGCTGATATGCTGACCGAGCTGCAACACTTGCTTCCAGTAATCTCAGGAGAGTATCAAGAAGTATTGTAATTTAACAAGAGCAAAATTGAGTAAATGCTTATTCTTGTAACTTTTAGAAACCTGGGTATAACAATTTACGGACAATTGATGTATGTGTGAACATACTTCTGCACTCACTCGTCAATTTTCAAGGTTGTGATACTGAGAATTCTGAGGAATGGATCATTGCTTACTGGTATAAAGAATGAATTCATCAAAAATCTTCCCGGTGTGTGACAATGTATACGTTCATTGATGTCTGACCAACTACGAAAATAATTTTCCATAAGCCGATTTCAATTTGAAAGTTTCATTTCATTGAAAAAATTGTCTAAATATCCTAAGGTATTTTCGAACTTGTTTTGTCATGTTGAAAGAAAAAAGACAGCTTTTCAGTACTTGAAAATAAAAAACTATAAATCATGCTCTAGATCAACGTTCAGCAGTGTTTAGTTTCATCTCCATATCACTGCATTCGCTCGAACTTCGAGGTTTTTTGCTCAACTCAAACGATAAAAACGGCGGTCGTAAAATCAAGAAAATCGCTTCTCTGAAGNTAATTGTTTAACTTATAATGGAGCAGGACTAGTCGAGCTCGCCACTGGCTTCAAATTGTCATCTTCAAGGTTGGAAAAACATAGTAAAAAGATTTGCCATTTCCCAGAAACAATCTCGTAGGTGAATTGGAACCCGAATTAGTTATGTCCTTGAGAAAATCATGAAAGGCACCTTATTTGTAGCGACAGTATTTATTTGAATATTGTATTAATTAATATCGATCTCTTTTATACGTACACGATTTTTCTTTAAATTTAAATCTTCTCATTATTCTACACGGATAGAATTTCATGGCATGATTTTACGGAAGGCATATCTGTGTACGCTAGTAAGATTTAAGAATGTCCTCGCGAAGGCGGGCCGAAGTTCATGGTGAAATGAAGACGTGCAGCGGAGACATGCGGTGTACCTTGCAAGTCCTGCGTTTACGGGCCGTTACAGATAAGAAGTGAGTGGTGCCAGCATCCAGCGATAGCAAACCCTAATGGGTCATAATTAACTTACCTCAAACTTGGCTGCAATGAAATGTTTACCAAGTCCCGCCGCATGTTCCAATGGAATTACAAAGAAGCCATGCCAACCCTCAGGGTGACACGAAGGCGGCAACCGTAAGCCGTAACCCGTTGTTGCTGTCTCTCAAGAACGAAGGGAACATTACTTGATGATAGAACGAAAGTGTTAGAAAGTTCTTGAACGAAACAAAATGTCTCCTTTAATTTATTTCACATCTATTTTTGCTTTGTGAGCATCCGCAGTTGTTTTACTTCACCCATCGTGGCAGCAGTTACCTATACAGTGGGAAGCAGATTCGAATCCAGAATTTTATCTTTTGTTATTATACTTAATACGAGCCTCGTTTCGGCTCAAATATCTTCAATTCTTTCACTACGCACCACAATTATTTATATTTGCGTAGCACTGCAATTTTATGTACCACTGCAGCGGTACGCAAGATTCGTAATACTTATAACCACCGATAGATTTTCCCATAGCTTGTACCCGGCCTCCTCCTCTTTTGGCGGCGCGTTCCATTCAAATGTAACGCGTAGGATCCAATTAGCTTCCCATTTATTGGACGTTGTTGGCTCGATGGCTCTTTAATTATCTTCAGGCATTTCACGGGCGGTTTGCGGCGGCAAGACGGCGATAGAAATGTGGTTCTCAAGGCCAAAAGGTTGGTTACACGCATCGGAACCTCGTAACTTTCCTGGCAGGCTATGATATTGTGCTGTTAACTATTTTCTAAGCTGTGCCAATACAATTACGTCTTACATGAATATAGAAACAGAAACTCAATTGCAAAATGATTGTGTATTGTATTAAGTTTATTACTAAAATTTATCTGACATACGCCAGGTGTGTGCTAAAATCATAAAAATACTCTAAAATAATGATGGCCATTAAACCTTAACAAGTTTGAATACCTTAAGTTTTAGCATATTAAGGGCAATTTGGGAGTGCAGGCCACACGTACTCTACACAGAATAAATAAATTGTTGATCATAGTTGAGATTTAAACTCTTAAATTTGAATCTTCGAGTCATATGCATAAAGTTCGACAGATATTTTCATGCCCTCATATCAAGAAACACCTCCTTTTTGACTTTCTGAACATTCTACTTTGGAACATACGTATTATGAAAGAAGCCTCAACGCTTCAATGAGAGCTCAAAATTATTCGCAAAGGCGCAGAGTTTCGAAGCAGCCCGGTGACGGGACGCGAATCTCTCGTGCGAGCCGGAACTGGGTAAACAAGCTGAGCACTTCCGTTGTCCGCGTTTTAGCCGCGCTCTGCGTGTGCTGTTTGTTGGACGGAGCGAGCTCGGCTCTTACTGCCGCGGCTCTTGACTTTCCGGGGGCACTTGAAGCCCGCCAATATTGTCAAGGGTCTCTACTCGGAAGTGCTCAAAACTATTGAAAGATATTTTGGTAAAAATAGTGCCCACATTCTTTAAAATTTAGCCGAACTGTAACTAATCAAGTTGAGTAGCAGCTAAAAGGTATTTTGAAATCATAGTACATAATTATATAGTACATATAGAACAGAAATGATTTTATTGATTTATGTGATACAAGTGGTTTTGATTTTTTGTGTATTGGTCCGCCATTCAGCTTAAACGTCACAATGAACCAGTGAAGAAGAAATATGTTTGCAATTATCACTCTTGAGAGATGATGCTGTCGCAAGTCCCTTGTGCAGGTCTCTCGTTCTAGGCCGACACTGCAATTTGAAACTAGATTTTTATTTGAGGTCGTGGCAGTGACTTGGAGTCTTGAGTTTTCTGGCTCGGATGAAGTGCAGTTTGCGGGAAATTCAAATGTGATTTCTATTAGCATTGATGCCGTGGAAGAATTTTGAGCGAGAGTGTGTCGAGTTTCGGCGAGTCAAACCTAGCTTGGAGCTCCCTGGACAATGAATGAAATGATGTGTCAAAAGCACCAAGTCACATTGATTTGTACAGAGCAGCATTAGAGCCACTATTTGCAACAGCAACTGCTTCTCAGAGCTCCTGTGACATCCTTGCAAGTCGTAAGAATAGACACGCGTAATATTTCTTTTTTAGGCCTCCACCCATGAGCAGTCCAGCATCAAACAAACAAGCATTCATCGACCGGCGAAAAGTTCGAGCATGAGTCTGAGATGTTAGCATGTCTGGGTCCTACAGCTTGAGTCTGCTGCTAAAGGCTATCAGTGTAATTTGGCTATCGGAAGGCCTCGTGGTCATTTGATGGCCGCTAAGGAGAGTCTAGACGGCGTTGTATGTATGTCAGAGTACGGCAGGCATTTAGAGATACCTACCGAGGTGTCCCTACCTCCTACCGATCCTCGGGCTCTCATCCTGCACAAGCTCGGGAGTCGCTCACCCGCGCACCAACATTCTCAGCGCCAGGCTCCAACAATGCGAACAAGCAAGCTTTTATGAGATTTTGTCGCCTTACAACGGAAGCTGGTAAGTTTACATTAGCTCTAACAATGGCAAGTTTGGGGATCGCGCTGTGTTGTGGTGACGAGAATTCAATGAGTTTAGACGGTGCAAAGTTAGCTCAAGATCAGCCTTTCTGTCTGGCCGAGACACTGAGGCGGGTGGTCGCCTCTAACCTAAGCCCATCAATCTAGATTTCGCGCCAGATATCTTCTCGCCAGGACTTTTATTCTCCAACGACCAGACGTTCCAAAGACTATCAACAAATTACCATTAAGCAGGGGCTGCGATACCGCGGGAGTCGAATTGATTGTTGCGATTGAGGTTGGTTTCGAACTCTAAAACCTTACTTACAAGGGTAAAAAATATTGTCGATAAACAGAAAATTTGTCGGTGACCATCCTAGTTATTAGGGGAACAAAAACTCGCTCAAAACTGGATGCTTTATTCAGAAATCCAGCAAAAGTTGAAGGAAAAACAGCCTCCATCATATGGACGTAGGCGTGGACAGCTGTATGCATAGTGAGACTCTCTACGATGCTTGAAAATTTTTCGAATTCTTGAGGCAGTAATGAATATTTTTGAGGTGGTAATGAGTACGGCTTTAGGAATTTATTCATATATGTGTCACCCACCAATATTAGGGAAATACTTTTATTCTGTTAATATTTCAGCCAAAACGAAGTAAACGAAACTTCTTGGATTTTTGACGTTATTGAATTAATTTCTTCCTTTCAAATATTTTTTTAGGAATACTTGACAAAGCAAATCTTGTCGTTAAGCATCAATTTTTATATCTTACAGAGTCTCTTCGATTTAAGGTTTCTAGACAAATTTCTGTTGTAATTCCGTAATAAAACTTTAATTTTTTCCTGCGTATACAACATCGGAAGAACACGGGTATAAATACAGTGTTTTAGCAGCACATTCATGTCTCCGAAAATAACACTCCTGGGATGGGCAGTGCGGAGTTTACTAACTTATAGATAATCAAGATACGGTGTCACTGTAGCCACACGATTCACTAGGCGAGATTAAATCAAGGGATTCTTAAAATAATCCCATTTTGTAACCATAACTCTTATTTTCTCGAGGAAGCAGACGAGTTTACTCATAGCAATAGGTATACATTACGTATGCGTAATTCTTGCTCGAGCGCAAATCCCGGAAGAGCTTAAGACTCGGCTTCGTTTCAGTGCGGCGTCACTCTCTCTAGGACGGACGTTGTGGAGTCGCAGTGGCCTGAGCGAAACTTGATCTCAGACGCCCAGTGGAGCGAGCGAACATGCGCCTGGTTATGCTTCTACGGATGAGCTTAGCCCAGGTTTTTAACTCAGGTATTTGACGTCGTGGAACACCATTCGTTGCTGACTGTTATTACGGAGCTCTATTGTCTGCCGGCAGCGCTTGTGTTCTTCTCTACCTCACCGGAATGTAAAACGCTTTCTTGATGCTGACAAGCAAGCGACCTATGGCCTGTACGAACTGAAGTTGCTTCCCTAGACTGAGAGAACTGCTCCCCTCCAAACAAAACGACATTACCGAAAAACAAGTTCTCAGTTACTTTAGAAAATTGACTCGCTGTCGAACTCTGAGAAAATTTGATAATTTGACCCCATTTTCTCACTCGCATGTAGCTCCAGGCTTTTGCCAGGGCTGGACTTGCTTTAGCGCTACCATGAAAAGAAAACGCGTTTTCTAGATCAGAAATAGGGGTTTACGCTAAATGGCTCGTAGGGGAAAGCGAGCTAAAACTATTAAAACATAGAAAAAATTGCCTAATAAAGTAAAGAATGCAATGGAGAAAATGATAGGGCGCTTGGGCTTACCTCACCATTTCCTACCAGTGACCTTTCGTCGGAGACGCGTCCGTGGGCGCATTTCTCGGCACTCCGAGGAAATGTAAATTACATAAATCCGGCCCTAATTTCCTGATCCCTTGGATTAGTGACAGGGAAATAGAGGGGGAGCTGCCCGCCATGGAAGATTGAAAATGGCCGATAGAAGACAAAGCAGCGGATAATTTGTCCGACAGCCTCGCCAGGGCTCGCCCCAGCCCTCCGTGCTGCGGCCCAGGAGTGCTGCGCGAGCGCCCTCGCTCCAGCGCCTGATAAGGCTTACACAAGCTCTCCTATAAAATTTTAATTTTCCTCATTTTTCATTCTTTTCTACGATAATGATGATTTTTTACGTAAAATCTATGTTGATGCAGTGCGTTTTCAACTACGGCGGAAAAATATTTTGGAATATCATGCTTTTTGACGAAAATTTGTACACGATATTTCGAGAGTAGAAATTTATGGATACCCGAATGTTAACAACTCTGGAAGACGCAAAACTCTTTCTGAGATAGGGTTGAGTTGTTGACACTGCTAAGCGTTAACATAATAAAGCATCTAAAAATGAGTTCATGGTTATGCAAGCATCTTACATGCGCTGCAAATTAACATTCCCAATAGCACTCGTATTTATTTCATTTATTTTCTTCCATAACTTAGACAGAGTTAATTCTTATCTTTTTGAACTTGACGGATCGTTGACTGGCGATCTCTAGAGGATGTAAGCGGATTGCCTAGTTTGTTCATTTTCCGTGCAAAATCTGTAAATAAATTTCGCTTTCACTTCTTCTGCATGATCATTTTATCTACGTTGCAATTTTAAATGCCATGAACTTAATTTATTTTAAAGCTGGTTCACTTTCATCAAATAGGAAGTCTAAACCAGACGCTGATTGATCAAGTCTTGTCACCACTAGTGGCCTATATGCTATACACACCTCGATACTGGATACTACACCCACCACCATATTGGATACTACACACCACAACGTTGAATACTACTCACACCACCATATTGGATATTACACCCAATACCATACTGGATACTACACGCACCAAAACGCTGGAAACTACGCCCTCCACAGTACGGAATACTACGCACACCACAGTACTGAATACAAGACCCTCCACAGTACTGAATACAAGACACACCACCGAACTGAATACAAAACACACCACAGTACTGAATACAAGACACACCACAGTACTGAATCCAAGACACACCACAGTACTGGATACAAGACACACCGCAGTACTGAATACAAGACACACCGCAGTACTGAATACATGACACGCCACAGTACTGAATACAACACACACCACAGTACTGAATACATGACACGCCACAGTACTGAATACATGACACACCACCATACTGGATTCCAAGCGCCGTCACAGCAAGACTCTAGCACCCGGCACAGAGAATGACTCAGGGCGGGCAATTACGAATGATTCATGTTTCCAGTTGCTCATCCGTCCTCCTTCTGCTCTTTTCGTTACCTTTCGAGACCGTGACTCAAGAGAGGTAGTTCACCAGCATCGCCTGTAAGCGGCATGCTGACCTCACAGATGCCGACATTTCCGTGTTTGTCAAGTTGCAGATTTCGACAACAAGAGTTGTAACAGCAGAATGTGTCTGCACAGTGAAGCTAACAGTAGTTATTTTTTCCTTTGAATTTAATACAACTGCAGTACAAAATTTGGTTGTATTAATAAAATAGTGAATATTGCGTATAAGATGGCTGCTCACGTATCATAAATGAAAGATTCTTAGAAATCTTAAAGGAAAGCATTCACGGAAAACCCTAAGCTCTTGTGCAATTAACTTCTCTTCAACTCACATGTTCAATGAACTCTAAAATAAATAAAGATATAGACCAACCATACTTTTATCAGCATCATAATAAGTTCTTTGCATTTTTTAGCACAGGAAGATTATTTAGGCACAAAGTGCAATAAGTCTGACCTTAAGTCTACGGCCGCCGCTCTTCTAAGTTCACTTACAAATAATCGGATTTTTGTACACTGTTTGCGTTTTGTGATTGTTGTACGTCTCTTCGAGAGAGAACTGAGCCGAGGCATGTAAGAGCGTATTTTTACAGATGATCTAACGCAATATTAGCGTTTATAAATTCATCAGTAGAGCTTTCAAATTTATTTTGTGAACCAATCCTTCAAACCCGAGTAAACAGGCTGCAAAAAACTGGTGGGAGTCCGTTGTCAAAGCAGCACTCAACTTTTCGTCATTAATTTTTGCAAAATAATTGCAATAAAAAATAAAGCTACAGTATTGTTCACAATCTTTAAATTTTCTTCGTTTCGGCCCCACCTTAAGCCTCAACCTAACTCACAGGTCGTAGTGGGCCTATCGTCTTTCATAAGTCCCACGTAATCCATTAGAGCTAATTTTGCAAATACTTCCTGCATTGCACTATTGAGGTGTTTTTGCTGCTCATAATTTTACTTTTCAAAAGTTCATTTCGATGGGAAAGTGCTGAGTGTGTTTTTATAATTTAAAGGAAATTTTTTCTAGAGTTTGGATGTCTAGTCAGCAATGCCGAAATGAAATACGTGTACAAGAACTGTAAACATGAATATGGATTAGAATGCGATATCGAAGTCACTGAAGGTTTTGCAGTTCGCTGATACTCGGTGCAGTCCCATCTTTATTCATCGAAAGTCTTGGCATCAAACATACACATAGTCATCAAGCAGATGGTATTCAGCAGATGGTAAACATCGTGTCTCAAACCTTCCTGAATACTCTCTGTTCTCACCTCAGGACCCAACCTCGCCCTCGTAGCAGAGCTAGATGATAACCTAACGACTCGAAAATGGTGAAAGGTCGACATCGAGGTATTAGTGATTGGTATTTCCGAACAACAGCAGGTGTG
>VOMN01010499.1:0-35937 GCA_014899125.1 Orchestia grillus
TAGGTCATACCTTTATATTTTAAAACAAATCAGATAAAGTTAGAAACGGCCACAGCTCTGGGCCACAAACGACCACAACCTGCTTTTGTAAACATGGTTAGGGGAGCTGGTCTTAAAAGTACGTATATGAAACGATTGATGATCAAGTAACGATTCATTATATGAATCTAAATCGTCTACTCGAGGTAATGTACGTGAAAATCAGTTCTCATTTCCATTACACGTGTCAAGCAAATTAGAATGTTAAGACAAAGTGTATAAGGAAAATCTTTTCAAAAGGGGGACGACAGTGGTTATAAAAAGTGTATTCAAGCCCTTCATATGGGTAAAAGTATTGGGTAATCTACAAAAATTAGCTGGTAAATTAATTTGTTTTCTAGAGACGTATGAAAGCTAGAAAAATTAAAAATCGGTAGAAGATTTAGTATTTATTTAGCAATCAAAAGGGGTACTTAGACCTCTGAATAACCAGCCCTTTTATTAATTTTCACCATAGCCTTGAAACGCCTGACGACTGAGTTGTAAAAAAAACGTGGCACCTTCTTCGATGTTAGTCCAAAAATTGAGAACAGCCTGCTTCAGAGCTTGTGCTCTAAGAAATGCTCTAAGATAGCCGAGCAGCCACTCGTATACGAAGGTCCATCAGATTGACGATTGGGTTTGAAGGCGGACTGAATTCTTCAACAAAACACTGCCACTCAAACTCTGCAGCACTTTCGAGTGGCGAGTTAGTGACCCGTCTTGTGTGAGCATATATTGATTTCCGAAAGAATCTGTAGCCAACGTAGCAGTTTCTCTCGAATTATCAGTGTATGAAATTAGATTGGATATTCGTATTAACAAGAACATTATTGAGATTTTTACACATTTGATGTAACTGCACACTATTGCGAAAGCAGACTATCCGCTCATGGAATAGATTTTTAAGTCTTCAGAAATACTATTTGAACAAGCTGCAAATGGCTGCCATTACGGTAATTCACATCCGGTTACGCTGGGAAGAAATTCTTGTGGGACTTGGTAAAAATTTTATCAGCATACGACAAATTTGCTGCATTTTCTTCTCATTGGTAGGCCGTTCGTCCCTCGAGGTCTGTGATACGAGCTGTTCATGCTATATTTTAGGAGTATTCAAGCTTTAAGTTATCGAGGACAAATGACCTGAAAGAGGTCACTGACATATGACGATGTGATTCCACCTCCGGCAATGAAGTGAGTGCGAAGATTTCTCTTACTGACATCTTTCACACCTCGTACATCAGAAATAGACACTGCCCCACGAGGAATTACCTATTAAGAAGATATCAAGACACAACAACTTGGTTAACGATATCCTCGGTATTATACAGAGCCGAAATGAAGCCCACGATTTGATCCCGTCATCCATTATTTGTACCTCGTCGTGGAGTTAATTTTAGCTACTAGTTATCTCAATATTAAACTACGAAACCAGCTCTTTGCGATGCACGGTGTTAAATGTGAGTAAATCTGTTAATTCTTGCGCCGTTTAAATTGTTCAATTTAATTGATAATTCTTTGCAAAGCCCCTGGCCTCTGCACAGGTCCAACACAAAGAAGCGTATCAAGCAAAGGAGAGACGTTATAGGGAACGTAAAATGGATCTGTGCTGCAAGGCCTATGTTCGCCGGCCAGAGACGCAGATACAAGTACGTCCACAGTCAATTTCTCAATTGCCTTCGTTCTGACGAGTGCGAGCGTGAGAGACAAGTGTGCATCTCTATATGCTGCGGTGGGTTAAGCCAGCAGGAGCTATCTGAGCTCAGAAAAATACAACGCCCAGAAATGGAAGCGAAATTGACCGGTTTTGAAGGAAATTGTGCTTTGCTTTTTCTATGAAGGCTCTGAATTATCATACTCGACGTAGTACAGGAACGGAATGAATCATTCTAAAATATTTTTGCTGATTCAAAGAAAATAAACTTTTTACTTTGAAATGCACGTGGTCCGTCCGTCTGTCTATCGCACTTTTCAGCATTACCTAAGAGAAATTGAAATATAAGAGAAATTTTCTCTTATGGAATTAGTATTCCATAGGAGAAAATTCAGTTGATTTCCATTAATTACGATCTATTCCATTGTTCGAGCATTCACGAGAAATAACGGAAGATAATTTCTTTTCGTACCTGGTATACCACTTTGTCACTGTTTCAACACATCAATTAAGAATAAAACATTTTAAAAATATGAAGTACTTGGAAACGGTTCTTTGTTATTTATAATGCCATGCTCTTTATATAAACTGTTCCGTTGCACATTATTTTCATACAAATTATTTATGGTCGTTGATGAAAATTTAACAGAACGCAAACATTACCGGGAGTGAAGCCGCTGGAATTAATCAACACGAACTACTCAAAAGATTGAACAATGAACAACAAAAATTAAAAGACAACCAAATGCTACTCGGCGATGATATGCCCAAGCCATAGCTTGGAATATCAGAAAAATACACAAAAATTAACTCGAATAGACAATAGGCACACTGTTTTGATAATGACTCAACACTTAAAGGGGGTTAAAAAACGAACCCCAAATTTGAATTGATAAATCTCGAATAATACTAACGTGATTTTTCGACATTATTTATCGACTGCTGTGTGTTTCGTAACTACGATGCTTACGCTTCTCACGTAATGAAACAGATTGAAACAAGTATTATTGTGTTTAATAATTACTTGGTCAAGCCCTCGTAATAAGCCCTTTTTTGGCAAAGAAGTTTTTACAATGTAGAAGTTAGAAAGATGTAAAGAGGTCATTTGAAGAGTAAAGTGTACTTTACTCCACCTCTAAACATGGAAGGAGAGAAATTCTTATGATATAAATTTATTGAAAGAAAATTTGCATTTAGTAAAAAAAAATTCCACAGCAATGAGAACAAGGATTGAATTATGTTCGGCTAGAAATGGGGACATGTGAATGGAATCAGTGGATAGTACGGAACTGAGACCGAATATTTATATTATAAAATACATGTTAATGGTGTTGTACAGGATTATCGTGTTAAGTGTTCCCTAATAGAAATCCTAATTTAATGATTATGCGCAAGCATATTTTGACATCATTTACTATAATCATTATTTTATCAACACTGAAGAATGTATATTTTAAATTTTCACTAATTATGTACAAAAATTAGACAAAAACAATGATATTTTTTACAAATCACGACGTTGATTTTTTTTTAAATATATTTATTCGAATTTAAGTTTCTTTTTTTTAACCACCCTGTGTACAAAAAAAAGCCAGTTTCCAATAGGGTCCGCTTTTTCAATATTCATACGCGAAAGCCGAGGAAAAAGGGTATCAAATCAGGGTTTTGCGAGGTATATTGTTGGGCAACGACTGTTTTTTGTTAGCTTATTATCCCAGCTTTCGGACTCTCAGGTAAGGCGCATTTTCAAATGAAGCAGTCACAAAAAGTTTGTGAGGAAATGGTAAAACACAAGTGCTTGGCGTGTCTGTTATACGATTTCATTATTATCTCCCCTGAGCAATTATAAATGAAACACTTATATATCGACAGCGATTGAAGCCTGTACATTGATATTTATATAATACGGTTCACTAATTTTCTGTGAACCTGCATCGGATTCTTGTTCAAGGTTCTTGTTTGAAAACTAACGATACAAACTTTGGCAATAGATAAAAAACGAAAGAGAACGACATGTTATGAATTAGTAAAAATTGAAACATTCATGGATTTCTGCATACTGAATCTCAAAGGTGAGTAGGGCTTATCTAACTGTGGTGGGGGCAGCCCGGGATTCCTAGGTGATGGAAACTCGTATCATTACATGAACTTAACGACAAAATTGGAGTCCCAACAAGTGTTCAAAATGTCCGTCCGCTACGTCATTGCAGGCCTGGTCCCTACGCAGAAGCGATTTCTTGACGCTATAAAATATTCATGGATCACCCTAATGAGTTCTGCAGCGTCAAGTGTCCTTCCAATGATATCCATTTCTGTTGTCACTGAGGCTTTATAAATGAAACTCTTCATAAGGCCTCAGTAATAGAAGTGCAAAGTTATCAAATGTGAAGACCTCGGTGACCATGGTCCAGAGCCTAAGCGTCCTAACATGTATTCAAACAAGTAAGTTCCAGATATTGTTGCTTATTCCTTGAGCAATACGCTGGAGCTACAACCTTCACGTTTCGATATCTCAGAAACGATCGTTTCGATTATTGCTTATTCATGGAAAAGTTGTTCTTTTGGATTCAGGCTTTAACATACACTATGAAAGTTCGGGCAATTACTTTATTTTCTGAATTCCCTATATATTAACACGCGGTTTGTTGGCTACATGGTTGGTCTCTTCGTCCCCCTTATCAGTACCCATAGGAGAATATAACTGTGAGATACGCTGATATGAGGCAGTGTTGTTGATAGGTTACTGAATATCGTTTCATAAAAAGATGTAATGAAAAGAACATAAATTATACAAAATACGATATAAGAGTATTTAAGTCAATATAGTTTGGTTGTGAATTACAGATTCCAAAGGATACGATGGGGAACATTTGTAACCCATCGCATGGTTCACTTGGAAAATCATTCATTTTAATAATAAATAACTTGCTGTCCCGTCATTTTTGACAGGACGCCTGTGCTAAATAGTAAACCCAAAACTTGCATGTAGTATATGAGCGTTCCGCATCTTGAAGTTCAGGCATAAAAATATTGAGTGATAGCTCAAAATTACGACAGAAGCCAACGTAATACTTCGAAACTTATGTATTGTGTTGCCCTTAGAAAAGTCGTATGTGGTCAAGTTAGATTAGCTCTACTGTATGTACTACATGCAAACCCGCTTAAGTTTACATCATGTTAGGAAGAATGTTTTTAAATATTTTAAATTGAGTTAGGGTTGTGAAAATTTACCTACTGATACAACATTTAATTAGGAATTCAATGAGATTTACATAATGAAAAAAATATCAAAAGGCAAGTTTCTTATACTCAAACTCCCCCTTGCATATTAGTTAATGCGTTTTGATAACTGAAGTGATTTTCATAATGGTTTGATTTACTTGAATCAAGGAAAACTAGTAGCATAAATCACAGCTTGAGTATGAAAATTATTTAAATTCCTGAACGCTTTAAAAACACCAGGAGAAATGCCAAGTATATTTCTTGCACTCGTGTCGATAACTATTTAGTCATCACTTTCATCTTTATTTTGGCGCTCATGAAATGAACAGGCACTGCTGACATGCTGTTCGACTTCCAGAATGATAGATTTTTCTCACCCTTGTCATTCTCTTCTATTGACATCACTATGATTGTGGTCCCATAAATTGCAAGTGTCGAGTTTGTCGGCACAGATTACAAAGGACGGAGGGCTTCCGCCAATTATGAGCTGCGTGTGATGTCTAAATGTTGACGCCACCGGAGAATTGACTGAAACTCGACTCTAAAGACCATATCGTGTGAATCTATCATTGAGGTCTTTCCGGACTCGTAATCCCTATTGCTTTCTGCTATAATTATGTTACTCTCTGTCTCTCTATCTCTATCTCTCTCTCTCTCTCTCTTTTTCAACAGTGTTTCTGGAAATTGTACACTTGCTCGTCAATACTTTGCATTAGTATGATTAAGTATTTTAAATTCATTGGAACCCTACAGTTTGGTTAATTATGGTTTCGTGAGAAAAAGCCCAACTACCTATGAGGTAATTGACTCACACTAAGGAAAAGATGAGTCATATCTATTTCAAGATGATACAGAAAAACGTATCATAACTGAAAATGGTGATGAAGATGACATCATGCACTACATGATGATGAATTACTAAATTTATTGTTGCCCATGCTTTTAAAATATAGATAATTTTTGAAATAAGAAAAAAATGCGTAATGATGACGTATATTTCACTTTTGTTGCTTTTAGTTATAGTTTTTGAAATAAATTTTGCCCTGTAATGTTCGAAATGTTGCCACGCACTCACGAGTCACAACCACTCACAGAGTTATCATAGAGCTGTTGCTGATTCCAAAACATTTAAAAATTATTGTTGAAGGCTTGTGCATATTTTCTGCCAAGTCTTAAGGAAACTACAACATATTCTACATCTTATGAGCAGGTATACAGGGTAGCGCAGGATTTTATGAGAAGGCGTATTGGCTACTGCAGGATTTATTTAAGTAGGTATGTGGGCTAGCGCAGGATTTTATGAATAGGTATAAGGGTTAACGCAGGATATTACGAAAACGAGTGGGTATATGGGCTAGCACAAAATTTTATGAGTAGTTATATGGGCTAGCATAGGATTTTATGATGAGGGCTAGCACAGAATTTTATGAGTAGGTATATGGGCTAGCATAGGATTTTATGAGTAAATATATGGGCTGCGCAGGATTTTATGTGCAGGTATATGGGCTAGCACAGGATTTTATGAGCTGGTATATGGGCTAGCACAGGGTTTTATGAGCAGGTATATGGGCTAGCACAGGAGTTTATGAGTAAATATATGGGCTAGCGCAGGATTTTATGAGCAGGTATATGGGCTAGCACAGGATTTTATGAGTAAATATATGGGCTAGCACAAAGTTTTATGAGCAGGTATATGGGCTAGCTTAGGATTTTATGAGCAAATATATGGGCTAGCACAGGATTTTATGAGCTGGTATATGGGCTAGCACAGGATTTTATGAGTAAATATATGGGCTAGCACAGGATTTTATGAACTGGTGTATGGGCCAGCACAGGTCCAATGCTCTGAGTTTATCGCCTGGCAAGCCGGACTCAACATGGAAGTGGTGGAAAATAAGCATCACAGACTCAAAAGAAATGAGGCAATTAGAGATCCTCGCACGAAACATGTGAAATCTTTGAAGCAATGTAAGATGATATGAGACTGAAATAAAAAAATTGTAAAATTACAGCTCGTACACACAAAACACTTGATAATTGAAACACGTCGTTAACTTTGATTTTTCTTCTACTCTCAGAAAATTATTCTCAGTGGCCAACGGAAATTATAAAGATTTAGTGGCAGTATAACAGCTTATATAATTGCTTAAATTTACTTTCAAGAATATTAGTAATATAATCCAGTTTTTGACGATTATACATTTCTATTTCATAACAATAGACTAAAATACGTCGGTGAACTGTAGTGTAGAAACGACTTCTAGCCATACAAAATAGAAACTAAAAGCTATATAAGTCGGTCAATGTCGACTGCAACTGAGCCGGCACTTCACTCGTATTATGACCTAGTTTTCACTGGAGGAGCAAGGTGAGTAAATTTATTTGTGACTACGAGAAATCGACATTTATGCTGACAAATATCAACTACGGAAGATGCACGTTAGCTTTACGTGAGATAACAAAATTTGTTGTAGAAGGAAAGTTGATGGAATCAATTAAGTCAAAGCTATGGCACAATATGTGCATAAGATAAATTCTTGCTCGTAGTGAGTGAGACATCAGGATTAGTAAATACAATGATGAAATTGGTTTCGTCAGAAAATTTTTATCCACTCGGTTTCCGTAATTTTATTAATTAAGGATGTAACTTTGATTTTTTCCCACCTTCCAATCAGTAACCGACGTAAAATTGATACGCATCTAGTGTGTCTCCGTAAAAAATTGTACTCTAGTATATATGTTAGATCTTGATTCTCCTGAGTATTAATGATTATACTCCCTTCTGTTTACGTTATTTAATTGGACATATACAATTACTTTTTCGTCCAAAGTACGGAGGCTCAAATAAAATATGAAACTTTTGCAATATGGTCGAAGAAACGAGAGCAACGTACTGCGCAGCTGCGTGTACTGGCCACACTTATTTGGGCGCTGGAAATGATAGTCTCCAATTGAAGCTATCATGAATTTACTCAAATGACAGACGCATATCTTTAGCACTCAAAGAACTTTATGAAAACTTACACACGCAGTCTCTAGATATAAGTATTTGTACAACTCAATTTTGGATATATTTTTAAAATTTCGAACTCCGGTTGGGAGTAAAGAGTGCAGGTAGTGTAGAGCTCATTTGTTTACAGTGTCGTTCTATTCCATACTTTGAATACCTTTATTTCAAAGATCTTTATAAAGCTTCCAGAAACTACCAGAAACACATATAATGTAAAACAAACTTCGATCGGTACAATCATTACCTCTCCAGATTTTGTTGAAGATAGATGCTCAGTGAATACAAAGCCGAAAATCAAAGAAATGTCCAAAACAGTTAGACTTCTTAATGAAGGATTAACATATCGACAAATTGCTAGAAGTGTTATGATTCCATTTCGGCAATAGTTTGGCCAATAGTTCGGAAGCATTCAGAGCTGCGCAACCTCAGACCTGTCAGAAGTCGGAGCTCCTCCGAAGATCACAGCAAACCGCTCTCGTAGCTAAGTATATGCTGCGTAAGGTGACGAATGAACCCTTGACAAGCCTGACATACCAACAGAAAGACTTGGAGTTACAAATCCACGTCAGTCTAAAAACGGTTGCTAGAGAATTCCATCTAATTTGTCTACATGCATTCACCCCAGACAGAACTTCTTTCCATACAGCAAAACCTGTGAAGAACAGTTTAACGTTTGCCAAAGACCATCTTAGCAAAGGAATTGAGTTTTGGGATCGGGTACTCGTGTCCGATGAAAGCAAAATTGAACTTTTGGGTCAAAACGATACTCTTCACGCTTGAAGGAAAACAGGGACTGCCTGTGACCCCACGAACACCAGCCCCACCGTCAATCGTGGAGGAGGTAGCATCACGGCGTGAGCTGTTTTACTGTCCGGTAAAGGGGAACTTCCCATCATTGATAGAAGAATCAATAGTTCCATATACAGGCAGATACTAGGGCAGAAGCTGCTTCCGAGCACGAGAAATTCTAGAGCCGGGCCAGGTGGACCTTACAGCAGGACAATGACCCCAAAGATACGGGGAAATTATCAAAGGAATGAATTGCAAATAATAAAATAAGTATCTTTCCGTGGCCTAGCCAATCGCCAGACCTCAATCCCTTACAAAATTTGTGTCTGATGTTTTAAAACTGCTGTGCACAGAAAGAGTAAAAAGAACCTTGCTGATTTGAGGATTATCTGCATGAAAGAATGCAAGATTCCACGAACGAAGTGTCAAAAGTTAGTTTCTAGCTGCAATAATCGTCTTAATGCTATTGCAAATAAACATCCCACCACTATATGCTGAAGGCTTGTTTTCAGTTTTGGCTAAATACTTTTGTCCCGTACAATTTTTTGATTATTTAATTTCCTGGTTGCCAATAAACATTTTCTGTTCTGTTTCAATAATCTGGTTCGTCGAACACTTCTACTCTTCAACTCAAACCAGAGTTCAAAATTTTCAAACTACATAAAATTATAGTAGTACAAATATCTATGTCCAGAAACTGTAGGCGAAAATCTTGAGACCTTATGGTTATAGTTGCATATTTATTTATTCTAACTCTAGAGAATAATGAAAGCTTGTTCAACGTGCATCATAAGAGAGTAAGAAAATGAACCCTCAGCAAACTCGAATGTGCTATTCATTTCATAAGAAAGAATATAACTTACTTGAAATTAAGCAATTTTAAAGAGCGACGAGGAAAATTTGCCGATTGCCAGGTGTAACAATTTCATATTCGTCAGCGTCCATCGAACTGCAAGAGCCACGGCTGCCATGCAACGCCCCCTGAGCGCTAGCACGCGACACCGACGTCGCTGACAGGCGCGAGACTTCAGAAGCTCACAACTCACCTCGGAAATGAGACAACAAGCGTGACAGAATGGAGCTCCCACGCTGGCAGTCATCGAGCCTAAAGCTTGACGGGCCGTCAAGCTTTCATTTCACGTGCTTTCTTGCGTTTGCAGAATTTGAGTCAAGGGAGAGTAACCAACAACACATTTTGAGGCGTGTTCGTTTACAACATAGAATAACTTAGTGCGTACAGTTCTGAAGGTAGATGAAGGAAGTTTGGCTTCATCTTGACAATGAGTTTGGAAGATAATATACTTTTTTCAAGAATGAGTTAGAGAATTGGGAAAATAAATAACTCTCCAGAGTAAATTCTATAATTCTCCCCTGAAAAATGTACCCTGTCAATGCAATGTCTCAAGAAATAAGATAAGCTCTATAGTGGTAAAACATTGTAGCATTATTCACATAAACAAGAACAATTTCGACGGAAAATTCAATTTTTTGTAATTGAAATTCTATAGAATCAGTATCACACAACATTTTTAGTTATAGATAAGTGGAGCATACTAAAATGAAGTGGAATTATCTTATTTAAATTCATTAAACTTCAAAAACAAAATTTCAGCTAGCAAATTTGTTTTTTCAGCTGTTTAGGTAACTGAATCTTACGACGGAAACTACATTAGCTTGTCGAACAATTTTCTTACTCAGTCCGAGACTTATAATAGATCAAAAGTTTAATGTTCACTGATTGACTGATTCAAGATACGAAAGATTCAAGAATTGTAAACACCATTGTAAAATTATCAGTTATTTATAATACTTAATTTATATCCATTGTGAATCCTTATGGTGTTTGTTAAAAAACTCCATATTGCTTTGTTTATGCTATATCATTAAACCTAAAACCGGTCTCAACAGCAATGCGCAGTTTCTACAATGCATCCCACACAGATAAGTGGAACAGATATGGATAGATATATTCCTGTGCAGACGCAGCATGAACTTTTGAAAGGTTCTTCGCACTATACAGCAAACGATGGTCATCAGTGAAATTAACCTCTAATATGGCGTCCCAGTTTAATTTGTAAATTATTGACAACTATTGACGTGGCACCGTGGTTTAATTATTGGCACCGTGGTTGAATATAAATATAGTTTAAACAATTTTTTACATGCTTCCTCGCAACAAATTTGAGAATCGAAGAAGGTAAAAATAGTTGCGTTCTGTGTCACTGGTAGTCAGTACTGCACCTGCTCTCTCGGCGATAACAAGATACGAGTGCACAGGTTAAGGGATTGCACCGGGTTGACTCACCACGGAGTTGCCTCAATTGATGATCAGAGGACTCATGACTGTGCAAAGAACAATTGCTCTGCGTAAACAAGATAATGAAGTGTAGTCAGGGATAATAATGGCTGAGCTAAATTTCTGAATACTCGCGACATTTCTCTGAAACGATTGGTGAAAGCAAACCGGCGGAAAAAGGTTCAGTAGTTGAGTAGCATGTTCAAAGAAGGCTGCTCACACCATGCGCCGGGACTTGAAGGAAATGGGTTTAAGGAGTTGCGCTGCCCCCAGCAAATCATTGATCAGTAAAGCAAATGGAACGGAACGACTTGTTGAAATTGGAGATACTTGGAGATGTTTGGGCCTTAACGCCCCTGCCACACAAGGTTGCCGCCGTTAAAGACAACAAAGACTGATCTGTAGAGCAATGGAAACAGGTCCTATAGTCCTATGAATCGAGGTTCACCTAGTTCCAGAAAGATGACAGAATTAGAGTGAGACGGGAAGCCCACGAAGCTTAGGATCCTTCATGCATCACTCCGCAGTACAGGTTCCCGGGGGCAGTGTAAAGATCTGGAGGTCTTCTCTTGGTCGGGATTAGGTTCGGCAACATTATGCAGCAACAGATTGAAAGCTCGGGATTATTTGAACATCTTAGGTAACCAATTACACCGGTCTAGGTGCTTTTATTTTCCTATTTTCCTTATCGCTCTGGTATTTTTCACAACTATAATACTCGCATCCACCGGTCTCATGCAGTGCAAGATTGGTTCAGGAATCACGAAGGATTATTTTCTCATATGCCTACACAGTCTCAGGATTTCAACCCGATCGAAATTTTTTGGAATCAAATGGGGAGGGAGCTGCAAGCCTCAACGCCTTATCCTTTTGAGTTAGAATATTATTCTGAATGTTAGCTCGTACTTTGGACAAACATTGGTTTAGATTGTTTGAAAAATCTTTTGAAATCTATGCTTAATTGACTAAAAACTATAATCAACGTAAAAGGTGGTCCAATAAAATATTAACCATGATTGTTTTCATTACATTCACCTTTGTCCAGGGTGAGACAAACTTTTTGGCCAAGTAGTGTACATTAATGTACATATAGGAAAGTGCAATAGAGATCGGACGAAGGTAGTCATTCCAAAGGATACGGGTCTCGAAAAAATGTGCTAATTATCATAGCATTGTAGGAAACGTCACTAAAATTCGGTTAGACGATAGTTTACGGATTTTTATTGTATTTTATTAGAACAAGGCAAGCTCAAAGTCTCTCGTAGTGGTCAGTGCCAAATGTTTAGCATTCACTCCACTGATGAAAAACCACTCAGTGATAAGAGCTAAACTAGCGTAGAGAAGTAATAAGATTTCATATTCAATCAAAATTTTCCTCTACCAACGCTGCGCAACAATTGCTGAACTTGCTAAACTTCCCTGGTGGACTCAAGATTGGTAGAGAATGGAGAACCTCATGCTCTTTGGCTGAAGCGTTCTTCCGAGATAATTAATACACCATGCTATGGCCAGTATAATTGCTTTTGCCGACCTGATTGTACTTCTCACAGCATCGGAGAAATGAAACTGACTGTAGATACCAATGTGAAGTTTCAGAAAAACAATCAACAGATGTGGATACAAGAGCCTTTGGCAGTCAAGCACATGCCGATATTTATACATTGAAATACTCTAATCCAAGCCAGCGGAGCCACCGAAGACTATCTAATAATAAGGGAAATTTAAAAGGTTCGATTAATGGGCTGGTTGAAATGTTTTCATCGTTTAAACCTATTTGTGAAAATATATGGCGCATTTTCGAGCGATAACACCGTGTATCTGGACGTGAGTTTACTTCAAAACTGAATTTTGTCAGAGCATATTGACATTAACTGGAAACAGTTTACGTGATCAATTCGTTACATTAATTCTGTGAGTGAAGGGCTATAGCAGAACACTAAACTTTTTCTCAGCTTGTTTCACTATAATTAAAGGTGGCTGACGTCGTACCTCTGTAAATACTGGACGTCTGAAACATCTCTAAGCTCAAGCTCAACGCACTGTATATTCAACTCTAGGCGGCACTCAAACGTTGCTAACACTCTAACGAAATTTGACCCAATGAAGGAGACTGATCAGAAAGTTAAGCTCAAAGAAATATTAGGACATAACAGTATGACGCCTATGCTCTTCTGGAAGTGGAGCTTGTAATGATAAAACTCCTTAAGGTGAATTAAAAACATAGTCAATGCTTTTCAAATTTCCAGTGCATGACTGAAACGATTTATCATCGATAAAATGAATAACTAAATTTTGTTGAAATGTGCAAAGCTTTTCTGTTCTGGCGAGTTTAAAAGCTCTTCAATAACCAACCATAAGGTGGCATGAACACATTGTGCTGTGTAAACACAGCCTTCAATACTTGGGAGTGAAATTAGGGCGTTAAACGAGCGGAGCCCAAACTAAACTGCATGATTTGAACGTGATGCCCCGCGCAAGCTCGGCATTGAATCTATGGTTCGTTTTCGTTACGGTTTTCAGCAGTGAATTTTCTCTGGTTATCATAAAGTAATGGACAACCAGGGATTTCCGTGGTATATCAAATTGCTCTCGTTACACCGGGGCTAATGATAGCTTCCGAGTAACACACGAGGTGTTTCCTTCGCCCCAGCTACGCCTCCTCGATTTCCTTGAGTCGTCATGGCCGGGCTCGGGAAGTGCCGCTTGTTTCACGTCGGATGCACAACTTATATCCAAGGAAAATATTCTTCCAAATACGTTAACGCAAATCGTCATTTTCATCATGCATCGTCAAGTGGTTTCAAGGTGGCTGAATATAAGGGTACATTTGTCACCTTTGGTTCATTCCGATAAGTTAAACGCCTTCAAAGAAATAACTACTTCATTGAACTTTAATTCCTATTCTATGCATTACGTTGGTTATAATTAGTTCAAAAAATCATAATATGTAAATTCTTCGTATTTTCTAGATCCTGGATCAGTCCTTAGTATCCAAATACTTACTTTCACTGAATTGCCATTCGACTTCAAACTATTAGGTAATGAATCAAACTTATTTTTTTCGCATATTAAATGCTGTCCGAGGGCCTTAATAATTATCGTCGTGAGCAACCCTGAAAAATAAAAAATATAGAGATTGTAAACAACGTGTTTTACGACCATTACTGCAGTATCTGCTCTGGCGACTCTCGGTCGTCACGTATTGCATGTTTAATACACACTGAGGATGCATTGAGGATACTCTGTCCGGGCTCATTTGAACAATTTTGCGTGCTCCTTAGTGTATTTTCACTGAGAAAATAAGTTAACGATCTTCACTACTCCCACCTGAGCATGCTTACAAACGTGAACTTTGATCAGTCGACCCTTCATCATTCTGTAATTGCTGAGCTGGAGTCATCTCTGACCATTTTTTGTGCCCTAACCGACACGGCAGCTGCAGTCACGTACTCGCGCTTGATCTCTGAACAAGCTCGCTCTAACGCCCGTAAGCAACAAACCATTACTCTAACCATCACTTCCTCCGCTAATTATATTCCTGTTTGCCTAATAAACCATTGTAAGTAAGTATTAAGGCAGCGACGCAGGATGCTCGGCTCCTGTTGGTTTTCATGCCCAATTCACTTGTTAATTGACAGCTTTGGGTAATTTGACCGCGGTTATCAAGTGAGGAAGTTGCTTGAGAGATCACTCCTCCGTGCTACAATATATTCTCTTAAAAATGTATTGGAACACTTATTAGCGTTAGTACACATCATTACTGTCATCATTTTACCACGCATTTATTTTACTCTGAGGTAAGAAAAGAATTACTGTCAGCGAGACGGAGTCTTTCGCATGCATCACTAGTAAGAAGCGTCGCTTCAGCTGACGCTAAAACGTTGTGTTGGCAAATGAATGGTCGTTCACACTGCAAGTCAAAATAAACGGATGCTCTCTACTTAGAAAAGCCTTTAAATTTTTGTTTATTGCACTTGGATTGTACACCATTTCGGCTGTTCCTGTCATTGGCGCTGATTCTTTTTTCATTGCTTTTTAATTTTTAGTTACAGCCAACATAAAGGTGATAAGAAATTATGGAAATACAGTGTTATGGTTTTATTGTTCCCTTAAAATGATTGAAACGCTTTATAATGCACTTAACCGTCAAGCGTAATGACGGGCTCGAACTAATTTCCCGTGCCGTAATTGTATTCTAGAATGCAAATCAAGTACTTAAATAAATGCCTTACTTTATCCTTATTACTAATAATAGCTTTACGAAGACTTACGATTCGCAACATGCGCGTACTCCCTAATTGCATTACCAGTCCATTTTAGCTACATATTTTGTTAAATTACTTGACTGCAATAAAGAATGATGAATAAATTTCGACTATGAAAACTTTTCCATAAAATTGTTCAACAAATTTAGGTAATTGAATTTCCCGATTGAGCAAAGCGTCACCAGTACTATAATGCAATAGTATAATGTATTCAAACTATAGCTTTCATGAAAATATTTCATAACTTGGCAAATCCCTCCCCGTAGCGGTGAATATTGTTTCTACAACTTTGAAAATGATGGAGATTAAAATAAATTTTGTCATAAGAAAATAAAATATCGCAGTAGACGCAAACAATTGACTCATTCTTTGGTTCCTACCCAAGTCCCATGCCTTCAGACACCAATCACGCAAAGTCACTCCAGTCGTGAAATCGGACAGGCAGAACAAGTCAGAAAATCGGTTGGGTTACAACCACCTATGCTCCGTGTTCACCGTCACTACTATATACAGGGTGATATAGGAAAAATCGGTACGAAATTTCACAACTAACATAAAGTGGCACACTAAACACTTTTGTCGCTATGAAACATTGCGAGAAAAAAAAATGTTTGTGATATAAACTGTTTCATATTTGAAAGGAGAAAGTTTTGAAACGGAATGTCCCACAAATAATTTACGTATACATTTACTTTACAGAAATTTTTCAAAGTTTCCAACTCCAACATCGATACATTCGTAACATCTTCGACTTGAGGACTGCCGGAAATTGTAGACAAGGTTTGGCAATTCAGATATATCGCCACAAGCCCCTGCAAGTGTTGTCACGAGATCGTCCTCTGATTTCACAGGTGTTGAACAAACAAGGCTTTTCATGTGTCCCCAAAAATCGATGTGCATTGGTGTGGATGGTGAAAACTTTTAACAATTTCTGTAAAAGAAATGTATAAATAAATCATTCAAGGGCAATTTTATTCCCATATTCCCTCCATTCAAGCATTAAACAACTAATATCTCAAAAAAATCATAAAATTTCATAGGGGTAAAAATGTTTAGTTTGCCACTTTCTTTTAGATGTGAAATTTTGAACCGGTTTTCCCTAAAACTTTGCATACAACTCACTGCACCTCTGTATAGGAAAATAAATTAAGCCTACAAAGTTGCACTTACACTAAAAAATTGTAACAAACAGGCATCACAACGTTGCTCGCAACTTTATAAATCGGCCGGCACACAGTTGCAGGATGCTATGGGTTACCATGCTATACGTTATACCATCAGTATGTTTCAGGTAGTGACCTCGAATCGATAGTTAAACAGGCTGGGAATTTCATATCCAGTATTTATCTCGATGACTTTTCAATAGATCCATCACGCATGACAGCAGAACTACTGCTTTCCGGAAGATGGATCCGAATTCAAACTATTTTTAAGCGGAAAGGAATTATGGGCATGCGATGTTCTGAAGGTTTTGTTTATGAACTAATGGCCGCTATTTTTTGTACGTACGTTATAATCTCTGTCGAACAGCACTTCTGGCCTAAAGTCAATGAAGTCATAAGATATTTGTAGGACTCTATTAATTGACCTCACAGGCTTCTTTGTTCGAACGAGATATATTTCACCTGTTGAAGACACTCTTTGTAGTTGAAGTTCCAGGTACCATGATTTTTTCTCCTGCTTTGTGCTGAATTCTCTGCATTTTATTGATGTTGTGTTGCTGGATAAGAGAACAGAACTGTACTGTACATTTCTGAAGCGTTCGGGTTATCGCTTTATAGAACATCATGTTTTTGAACATATATTCAATATATCACTCGATGAAATCGAGTATTCTGTTCGCATTCTTGATGCTTTTTTTCAACTTCCTTGTGATGCACGATGCCTTTAGTAAAAATAATATCAAAATCTTTTTGTCGCTCTACTGCTTCAATCTGTCAGTCGCTCAACCAAAATCCCGATCAGTAGTTTGCAAAAGCAGTGCCAGGTTTGGGTCTATCGAAGTAGGGGGTTGAGATTTGTTTGAATAGTTATTCTGTCCCGCTTAGTGAACGACCCGCCAAATTAAAAATTAAGGACGTATCGACGATATGATATGGACTAGCAAGCGTGAAATTGGGTTGAATTTCAGGTGAATCAGCTCCGAATCCCCAACGAAATGTTCGCTTTTCGGACAACATTCTCGGTCTCAACACGTTCGTGGCCATCTGTGGGGTTCAACTACACCACGTCACTGCTCGGCTCAGCACGTCATGATTGGGTTTAAAAAGGGATGGTAATTTTTTAATATAACGTCTATTCACGGGATAGACGTTATTCTCGGGATATGAGCGTGTTGATAGCGTTTTTAAGGCGTAAACGGCCGCAACGACTTAAATGCGTCCGTATTCGACCGTATCCGATACGTCCTTCGTTTTCAATAAGGTACGGCAGAGTTTCGTGTCGCCGGCGAACTTGTTGATTTTGATAATGATTCTGAAGTCATGATCACTGATGTACAGATAATGAAGAGAATTGTGTCAAATTAGGAAAAGGAGGGGTCAGCTACTCCTCATGCTACTTACGTTCAATCACTGTTCTCTCTCTCAGCCATCACAAGTCCGTCGCTGGACGGAGGCCTTCCCTAGAGCTTTTCACCTCAGCCGATTTTGTGCCATTCTAAGCCATTGTCGTTGGAATTTGTCCAGATCGCTACGCCACTTCGTCTCCTGGTGACCTTGGTTTCTGGCCTGGAGAAACCAAGTCTCCTTGGTCCTTTGGAGTCCAGTGCGTGATTCGAGTCATGTAACGATTGTCAGTTCTCCTGGACAGGTGGCCTGCCCAGTTCCATTCGAACTTGCTGACCGTCTCAAGAATATCTTTGACTCTGGTCTTTTCCCGGATCCATTGGCCAATTTTCCGTTCTCGCCACTTGTAATTTTGAACATGATCCGTTCGTGAGCTCCCTGCATTGTCCGCAGTATGAGCTATTTTTCCTCAGGCTCCACGTTTCCGCTCCGCACGGGACCGTTGGTAAGATACATTGATCGTAAATTTGCCTTTTTATGAAAACCGAAACGTTTTTAATTTTAAAGATGAAACTCGCTTTACCACTGGCTAGTCAGACTGGGGTAATTCGGCGATTTATCTCCAGTTTTTTTGAGGCAGAATTCATTGATTTCTTTATCTATACATTTATCCATGTATTTAGATAAAGAAATCGATTCCATATGAAACTATTACTGTAAACGGCCAGAACATACTAGACAGAAATTGGTTTTATAATACGCAAGTCAAATGAGCCCTTCTTAACGAACTGATAAACGCGTGCTTAAAAGTATTATTAAACATAATGCTACTACTCGCACAAACCCCATGGGTTGACTTCACCTCATGATCTACTATAAGAACTTGAAAACTAAGGACTTAGTCATGAGGAATATCCTGAATGGACCAAAGAATCGTTTTCAACTGACCAATGTGGCCTACTCCGTTAAATGTCCGAGTGAACATCGTAAACTTCGTCCTAATGTTTAGAAAAATGATCAGTCGAGGACGACTCTAAACCGAAGATTGACCTGCCATCTTGGTTCAGGTGCACTCAAAATGCACATGAACCTAGAACACATTATCTTGACGCGTCCAACGTTGGAAGAAAATACCATCAATCTTCGACGCTACAACCGCCCTACCAAACTTGCAGTACGAGAAGTCATTTTAATTCTAGAGCAACAACCTAAAATTATCCTACAATGTGCTGGTTTCTACCGCACGCTGCGCCTATCTTCTTGATATACGTTATTTTCAACTTTTCGCTCGTAAATAAGATACAGCTGTATAGTACTTCAATTTCAAAATGCTGCTCAAAGTAGAGCAATTTTTTTTAAATGATTGTATGAATATTCGACCCGTTGAAATATTAAGATTTAAGATGCGTTTTTGGAAATTTGCTTCACCGACTGTGGCCAAATTATAAAGATCTAGTAATAAAAATTTTAAAAATAGAAAATTGTAAGCAAGAATTTGTCCTTGGTCTTTAATCATCAATGTATGAAAGAAAATTTGTTTATTGTCTATGCAAGTATAAAGACATGTGTGTACATAGGCTTGAAGAAATGTTTACATAACGTGAGAGTTGGTTCGAACTGTGAACTGCTCGATTACCTGCTGTTCGAGTGCATGCGCATTAATTTATAATACGTTAGAGGTAACAATACTCATACGACGCAATTTGTGTTCTTGTAAGAATAAGTGCATACATGATTAATCAAGACAATGAAACAAGTACATACATGGCACACAGCATCTTGGACCGCAATAAGACTCAATAGATCTATAAAATTAGTGGATTTCATTAGTGTGTTATTCTTATTCAAGGGAAAATGATATCGCATAGATGTGTAAGTTCCAATAAGATCTAGGAAAGCATCTACCTTGAACATGTAAATATCGTTGACAAGTCAAAATAAAATGAGCTCGAGGTTTAGCACGGGCGTACTTTACGGTGCACAAAAAGGCCCGAGCAAAATTTCTTCACAAAATTTGGTTTTCGAATTATTCTTGCAGTATATAACTCCAATAGTTTTAAGTTACCCAAATTTTTAGGGCTGATTGTGATCTTATAACCAAGAACTCTCAGTCGATAGAAAAGTTAGTTTCACCGAGAAAATGGAAAGCTTTGAAAATGTTTATCCTTCAACATTGAAAATTTAATTCCTATAATTTGGTACCCCTGGTATTTTATCGCGTAATATCTAGCATCCATTAACCTCTATAAATGATGTCAATTAAATTGCTTCCTATTCCGAGTTTAGGTGAGGACCAACTTAACACATTATGAATGGTTGAATGTTTAATAAATGAAAATACTGTTTTATTCTGGAAAGACACATTTATTCGTAACATAATATAAATATATGGTTTTTTCTAGGCCCTCATCATTGCAGATTAGTGCATCGAACAAAGAGCTCGTACCCAAATGCACCTAAATTAACAGGTTCAAGACCAGTTTAGCTCATGTAGTAAATTCCTTACTTTTGGCGGGAACATTTACATGGATTGCTGCGAAGGTGTTCTCGCTCCCAATATGTCGTCAGTTCTCACGGATATAAAATGACTCCTCGCTCTCCGCTGCAGAAGAAAATTATTACTCGCGTCAAAGCGTTATTTTGCTTCCTAATGAAAAAGGGAAACCTGTCCTGCAGGACATTGATTCCAGATCATCACCGAGTGCCCGTTTCATCGCCAGTAATAACGTCGGGCGCTTTGAATTCGCTCCTGCCGCCGGAACCCCAATACACCCACATTAAGTCAGGAAATAAAGCATAACGTACACTCATTGTGATGACTGGAAGGCAAGATTAGGAGGAATCTTAAGAGCAAGGAATTTGCTGGAAGTTGAAAAGAATATGAGCTACAGCCTATTTTAGTCCAATTTACTTGGTATGGTTACCTGTTTCTGTAATAGAGGCCAATCTGTTCAATTACAAACCATCTCTTAGCCTCCATTAAAATTGAACGTTCTAGACAAACAGCTACCGTGATATCGTAAAGGAACAAGCGTGCATATTAAAATGATCTGCGCCATAAATTACCTTTGGATGAAAAACCTGAACTCAAACCGAATCCAAACCTTATCATTAGGCTACCCTGAAAGTACTAGAGCGAGTCGAGACAGATTGAAACACATTACATTGATTTCTTGGGCAAAGATCGATTTTATTTTAGCTTTTTATCTATCTGCATTGGTATTTTTATTGTTTGAGAGAGACGTCAATGCTGTTCGAACAACTATAAACGCTACATTTCTATATTATTAATGCTAAGCAGGGATAAACAAAGGTAGTTAAAAATAAAAAAAAATAAAATATTAGTTGCAAATTGGATAATTCACTGTAGCAAAATTAACTTCCGGACAAAATCAAAATACTGAAAATATTCTGAGATTTTCTGGATGGATGATAATATAAATTGGTTATTGTTCAGAAATCGAACACTTTCGTGGCTTCCATATAATTTAACGAGCTGAAATCAGGGACTTTCTTTAAACAATTTAGTCTCTGCTGACTTGAGATTTAAAATATGTTTCTATTTAGGACTTTAACTGATGACTCATCTAGCACCAAAATTCGTAAGTGAGTCATAAATATCGAATATCAGAACATCTAAATTTTTATCACAAGTACTGGCCATTGAGGTCTTATCAGCACGCGCAGTGTAATTTAACATCCAAAACGCGTACTTATCGGCCATTACGACCGTCTCCAGGGCAGAGGATAATTCTATTTTATACGGCAAAAGTCAGAACCACCACACAAGGTTCGCTTATCTTCCATCTCCTAATTAATATTGGGCATCGCTAAGTATAGATTGCGGCGAACGTAGAGTCTTTGGCTGGCGCGCCTCCCATTTGATCGGCAACTGCACGTAAGCTGGCCGGCAGGCCGCAGCTCTTTGAAGTGAGACGCGCTCCAGGACGCTCTCTGGCAAATGATGCCTCATTGTAGGGTACTCGGCAGGAATGTTCCCCGCATCAGATAGAGACATTATTTAGCCGAGCATCTGTCTCACGACCAAAAGTTTTGTGCAGCGGCCATGGAAATGTACACTCGTTTTGTAAATCAACCGAAGAACTGGAGCAACTTATCTGCTCGGTCTCAATTTAGTGATACTGTGTTTAGCTGATCGGTTTCTCGGGGGGCTGACTAATGGTGTTTTACTGTTACGCTGAGACCATGGTTGAAACTAATCTGCTCATGCTGATAATATCGTAGCAGCCTAAATGAGTAACTACACCAGTATGTTAACTACGAATTAAATACACACAAATCAAAGCGGGAACTCTTCATTTTGATGAATATGTTACATATTGTGAGCCATTCACTCATAAGCAAGATACGGTAAAATATATGCATCATTGTTTGATTCTCTAATATCGTCCTATTTGTGCATAAATTATCGTGTGGTGTTACACAGAACATTATTTTTAAGCCTTTTACTTTTCTGTTGAGATCAAGATTTAAGAGGAAATTCTTAGGTTTTGGAGCTAGAAATATTTAATATTTGTAGCTGTTGATCCAGGTCAACACCCTGTGCCTTTGAAAATTCATTAAGCAAAGGCGGTTCTAGGCGTTAATTCGAATCCCTTTCAAACGAGAGGGTTTTCCATCTGGTGGACCGTTCAGCCGAGCTGCTACCCATGCATACGAATCTGGCGATCAACATGTTAAGCAAAGCCTATAAGTTACGGCGGCCTCATCCATCATGTACGCGTTCAGCAGGTTTCTCATTACGAAGAAGGTTCACCTGCCGATACTCTGATTCTTTTCTCTCAACTGATCGATACCTGGTGAATCAATCAAATCTAAGGACAACTCTCATCTCTGTCTACCTCTTCCTCGAAAGCTCAGCTCTCCTATCCAATTCGAAATCTAGTGAAATATAACAGTAGCAAATGTTGTAATTTTTCTATCTCTCCATTAACTTTTGCAACAAAAATTTTTAGCAGCGATAGCTACTTTTTTCGCAATTTTCCCTATGTAGTTCTTGTATGACTACTCGACTGCGGAAGCTAGAGAGTGGTCGTTTCTATCACTACCACCCATATTTTTTTCGTCCATTACAGAATGAATGAACTTCGTTCGCAGAACCTCTCTCGTAATGAGTTGCTCTAAGTGTGTGTGCGAAATTGAAGCGCTTGCATGAAGACAATCAGATACAAGCCTAATTTGAGGCAATGATCGTTCTTTTGCGGAGAAACTCCATTCAATGTTTCTTTAACTCCAGGGTATTAAATTAGAAACTGACAACGCGGCACTGAAAATTCGTTTACCTCGTATGGCACTCGCTCGTTGATTTTGTACTATACAGAAATGCTTTAAAAACGAACGGTTTGCTTCCGTCGAAAGAAAGAAATTCACAGTTACATACATTGCAACAGCGTTAACATTTCTGTTATATTTTGTTCACGAGCTACCTTATCGTTAAGTGTGTTGCCAAGTTTAGAAAGCATACGTCGTTCAACTTGTACAATAATGCGACTACAATAATTTTGCAGTAACATGCAGACTCAGCAGTTAATTTTAGAGTAACTTTAGACCTACTCATTCGACAAACCGTACACTATCGAATCGTAAGCCAGTAGTCTCATTCCCCTCTTATTGTGTTTTTAATAGTGAACAAACAGATTGAAATTTCGTCTGAAGAGGGACCGTATTTATTTTCTTCTATACTTGAAAAAGTATGATACGTTGTTTTTGGACTTCGGCATCGCATGTTCCGCTTTGAATGTAATCTAGTTTTTCATAACATTTCCGTTTACTAGCCTTCAGACACATTTTCCAGAATACCCAGGGGCATGACTTGGGCTCTTCAACAACTGATTATCCATGACAAGAAAAGGAATTTCCACAAAAGAAGCAATGCTTCTAAGAATAGATGATGACATAAGCATCATAAATAATGAGGCATCAACGAAGAAGGCCCGCAAAATCCCTTCTTAAATATATTTCCTAAGTATTCGAATCTCGGGTCGATATGCAGCAATTTGTTAGTCCTTCTGCAAAACGAATTTTACCTTGAATTTCAAGACGCATTGCGTTAGTTGTAAAACAAGGCAAATCCTATTGATAATTTCTCTAGATAATTCATCAAATGGTTATTCAGAAAACTATTTTATCGATGATTCAAACTATACGAATGAATAGGTGTCTAAAGTATTAGATGATTATTCAATGGTCATTGCAATCAGAGAACAAATTACCTTGTAAAAACAGTAATTGTGTTCAAGTTTCGATATCAAATCCTTACTAAGAGAGCAAAATTTTCTCGTCATTGTTCAAACACGCACGTATTTGCTTAATAAAGATTCACCCCCACAATGTTCAGATACTCTGACAGCAGGAATGTAATGTTTAATTCATACAGGTAAATTTGAACATGTTTTTGTAAATACAGAGAAGTAAAGCCGATGTACAGTGAGTTATTGCTCACCTAATTTGCTTCTGTGGTTAGGAAAGACAGTGTTGTAGGATATTTTAGTTATTGTTTTGCGCGTTTCATACACGGTTACAAAAGCACCATATAGAAGCATTCGTGTCTGTAGATCTCACGTAAAATTTTCAGAGCTAATAACGCAGCAACTATGGGGGGAAGAATTTCGATAGCAACAAGTCTTTGTTCCATTGATAGTCACAACATGATTTCATCGAAAAGAATTTTTGCGCCACACAAGCTCCTCAGTTTATCAATACTTATCTGGACGCTAGATCAGCCCGAGTCTGCCTGAGAACTTAATATTGTGTGCAATTTGTTCAATCATCCGAATCCTATGGAAGCGTTTAACAGCATCTTCATATTCCGTGTATTACCTGGTCCTATGGCCTCAAGTTCAGCCTAAAAAGACGTTGGTGGCGGCGGTGGCAGTCCAGGAGTGAGTTTTTGTGCACACCACACACGTCTCTAATAAATTTGTTAGCAAGTAATTTAGTTGTGAGGAAGATTAGATCGCTTCGTAAACTGAGAGAGTTGTTCTCAGAGCAGAGAGGCGCAGCAGACCAACGATGTGAGCGCTGCCCGCCGACTCAAACCGAAACACTTTATAACTTTAGAGAGTTTTCTCGAGGCATTAAACGTATTTTATGTAAAATGCATCTAAAAATTTTACTTGGATACTCATTATCATGTTGATTAATTATAGTTGTAAAAATAGATATAGTTGAAAGAAAAGGTTTTTGAACCGCTTAGATAAGTATATTAAAATTTAAAAAATAATTTCTACATCCTAGCTCACGCAACAAATATAGTGCACTGAGTTATCTTAAAGCTATACCTAAAGTAATATTATAGACAGCCAAACTTGGTTAGAGGCACTAGATATATACAGTACAGACCATTCGAAGTTCACAGGTTAAAAACCAGGTTAATAATTTAATTGACTAATACAATAAAAACATAGTTATAACAATGTTAAAATCATTCGCAAACAAAGGGAATGTGAAAAATTTTGACCACTTTGTTTTCCTGGCTGCTGGAATGCTTCTGTTCAGGCTAAATCCTCCTTTGAGGAAAAACGACCGCCTGATTAGTTCTGCATCGTTCAGTTCGAGAAGTTATGAATTTGCCTCATGTTACCTACAGCGACGGTCGTAAACATAGCTTCGCGTTTTATTTGATTTTTAAGATTACTAAAAGCTTCAAAGGGATGCGGTGCTCGAGGATAACCAATTAAATTTTCATGAGACAAGGTCCAGTAATCATTTTAAGAGATTTGTTTATGCAGATGCAATACAGTGGAATTCCTCAATCAGTTCTCGTTGGGGGCTCATGCATGCACCTCAGAGCTTTGAAGAATGCAAATAACATTGGAAATGGTTGCAAAAAAAAATGAAACTTACTCCTTTAATTAAGAATTGAAAATCTCACTCAAGTTACCACGGAACTATTAATTGTAGCGTATTTGCATAAGACATTTCATTTCTTACCTATTAAAAAATATTCCAATAGTATTTAGAGAGGAGATTTTGTTGCATGATGGAGAGAGTAGTTTTGCTTTGAAAAATCTGCGAAGCATAAAGAATTAGAATCATTGGATCCTATTTCGTTTAGTCAATTAGTGGTATAGGTTTCTCAATCCAATCTATTTTTGATCTATTTTTTTTATTTAAACCCACTTTAGAACAATAGACCCCGGCCATTTGGAAGAAATTAAAATTAAAGTTTAACACGCTGAACTATTCGAATCACCTTGTACTTCAAAAATTTGAACATTTGTCCCATTGGTGACTCTGACTCATTATAGCTAAATCGATTCAGGCAACTTGAATTTAAATCTATTTGGCACCTCATCGTGGGAACTCAAACCCGTTTTCAAGATCCCTCATCCCTTATATTGTGTTTTAATAAAGTGAAGTGAAGTGCATGAAGGCTTTGTGCCTAATTTGATGGCGGATGGGCGTTAACAACACGATGAAAGACTCGTGGGCAGGTCTCCATAGAATGCCTGTTTCTGATGATATCACTATAAAAAAATGACAATACGCTGATTCGGTCTGTGCAGAAGAGAAGGGATCAGACGTCGCTGACCATGACGCCAATGAAAGAGGTCCTGATCCTACTAATCTTTTAGTGCTTCACGATATCTGTGGGATGGGTAGCTCAGTCTGTGTACAGTAGGAAATAGTGCCCACCTTTTCTGGGTACTATTTACCTATTCGTTTACCAACAGGATGCATAAATATGTAAATCGTGAGTTAAAATCGTTTATAGTTTGAACATTATTGCTTAGGAATTAGTAATTGTGATAATGCAGTTCTAATAACTGGCAATAATTCTAAAAACTAGTCAAATTTTATGGCCAACGCCTGAGTCCCCGACAAATCGATCTGACTTAGAGGCGCGTGAAGGTACTCAATTAAGTTAAAAACAGGCGCTTTGTAAGTTGTATAAGTCTGATCGTATCACCACTAATAGGACAATTGTAACCGCAGTGCAGTCGGAAGTACATTGACGGCTGAAATTACATTCGTGTGTTAATTCACTTGTAATCGGTCTGCACAGGATATCTCCTGCTGCGTGAGAGAGACGTCAAGACTCGAGCTCTCAGTTGGGATGTTCTTAAGAACGTTTTAATCATTTCAATTCTCCGAACGTAACGAGCTGTTTTAAGAAGATACTGACATGCTCGTCAAAATCTTCTTTCATTTTCAATTGGCCGTCGTTCATCACACAGCTCACGGGAATACGTGTTCAGTTTGCTGAATTTGATGCTAACAATAGGTGCCTTAATTATGACTATAATCGACGGCTGATATATCTATAATTGATAACATATAATAGACTAATGGGCGTTTTATCTCCTCTGTATGAGCCGTGATATGTAAAAGCTTGTATTTCCTACTACGTAATGAAAGAATGCAAATGGACAACACTACTCTCAGCAAAGTCAGAAAAAATAAACTTCTCTGTTATTTAGATAAAAATCTTTCACAAAGTTGATTGCGGTTCTTTATCCGTCTATGCCAGCGATATCTTCGATGAAAGAGTCAAATATTTCGGTCGATTCGTGCGAAAGTCGAGACCTTAATCAATTTGAAAATATTCACGTGATATTCACTTTTCCAATATTTTCTCTACCCGAAACGTCTCTTTTCAGTGTTTTTGAATTGACATACGACACAGATATACGGAGGAATTGTTCAGTGTGTCAGACATTCCCTCGTAAATCATGAATTCTCATAAATTCAAGAAGGGGCGAGTTCGTTCCTTCCATGGGCAACAAAAACCGAACATCTCTATGTACGTGATTTAGTTCACTCAATGGCAGAAATTGAGAATGATTCAAATCAAGTCGTTTGTTTATTTTGAATGTTTGATACAGAAAACTACAGGGTGCAACTTTAATTCAGATATATGAGGAATATATTTACGCATAACATATTTTAATATTTCTATAGCTCTCGAAACGAATAGATATTCTCAGTGAAAATTTAAGACATAAGATAGCTGAGGGAGAGCATCGGAAAAATAATGAAAATGCGGAGTTCATACGTATGTAGGCTTCGAATAAATTTCGATATTTGCAAAATACTTGGGATCACAGCCACCGGAAATCCCTTTTTAAAAGTGTTTTATCAGAGTTTAAGTATCAATCAAATGTTTCTCACATCATTCTTCAGGAAATGTATAGGTATTTTGAGAGTAACAAAGCATGGATACCGAAACTTACAAACATGCTCAGACAATACGGATCCCATGCGAAGCGTGCACTTCCGATAAACCAATTGGACTTGTGTTTTATCCTACGTATTTTTTGAAGCCACCTAATTTTCTAGTTCACAAATTAGCACGCGATGTGAAGTATGTGCGCTCAGCCTCCAGTTATACTGGCAGTAGTGTGGACAATTGTTGTAGGAAGTTTGAAATAAGGATACAGAACGTTTTTCCAAATTTCTTTTTATCAGCTGGAGGTTATTATTTTCAGTAATCATAACCTATGACAATGAAGTGAAGACACTGCCAAATTCACTTCTATTTAAGAAGTTGACGACAGCAGATATCCATGCTTAATTTTTGAATACCATTTGTGATGCACGAGTTCAGGAAATCTAAAAGCCGAATAATTTCACAGGAGTGATTTGTAATTGTGTTTATAATATTTCATTGGTGATCCATTATTTACAAATGTCGCGAGGTATCGGCTAATGCCTCACATGCATCCAATTAGAATTTGATATTCTTCGACTAAGTAAATTTTCTCACATGTTAGGACTGTTTGGCGCACTACGTTTGTGATAACACGTTGATTCATTAGCCCGGAAGCGGTAGACATGAGAAGCCTCTCCTCCTGGCAGAAATTATTTATTATTCTTCTAAAACAACTCAGTTTCCCTGCCCCCCTCTCCTTGAACATACCCGAGCATCTGATTTCCTAAATTAGATAAGTTTTGGATTTTCGTGGCAATATGAGGTAGGAAATTGTTTTGTATTGAATAACTTACAATCCCCTAGTTGTTTGAAGCACCAGCTCGTTCATCAAGGTCGAAATGCGGACATTATCTCCCCACTTAAATCAAGTAACTAAAATTAGAAACAAGATGCTTGTGGTTCACTTAATAATAACCTATATGTCCAAGTACAATTGAATAAACGGGTAGTCAAAAAATTTTGTTCTTCATATTTAGCAAGTCATATCAGGTAAAATTTTCAAGACTTTTTATTCATTTCAAAAACATTGCAAACTGAAGTTACAATCTTTTTCTGTAAGAAATTAAAAGCATGAAGATATGTATGCGTTCAATGAATACGATCAACAGAATTTCCTTCCGTTATTCATCGAATGTTTTAAAACTGAGTCACACCTGACACACCTTGAAAATGTGGGCCTACCGCTGTTGTGGCTCATTTTGCTGCCTTGCCGAGTACGCTGATCGATTCCCCATTTTTACAAACGACTTCAATTTGCTGTACCGTTGTTGAACGGTGTGCACCAGCGCGCCTCCACATTTCCTAACCACAGGAATCTGTTTTATCTTCCCCACATGAATCTTTCACAGAAAGAGCGTGTCTTTGACAGATCCTTATCACTCTCACGGTAAAGCCTTTGCTGCCACACCTTGTAAAATATGGGCCTTGGTCGGTCAGGCTCCTGAGGAGATAACAACATGGTGCCAGGCCGTACGACGTTCGGGTACACGATGGTCATTTCGTGCTGCTTATTCCAGGCATACGCCGACAACGTGTCAAAAGAGTGCTCTTGAAAATGTTATCCGTCGGCCTTTCTGGTCAACAGGTATATGCATGTCACATGCAACCGAAATTTTCTGGTAAAATGTTATCACGTAAGAAATGGTTTGTTAGTTCTGCACTGTTATTCTGGAGTGTTATTCTGCAAAATGACGTATAAGAATATGAGCCTCTTTAATTACACTTGAATATCTTGAATATCTTGAATATCATTTTCAAGATATTCAAGATATTCAAGTGTAATTAAAGAGGCTCCTATTCTTATACGTCATTTTGCTCCGAAGTAGCAAATATTTTGCATACCTAATTTCAACTTTGGTAGTCAATAAATGATAAACTTTGCCATGGCGAAAATGAGCAGTGGGTGACATTGGCTACGAGGTTCCTTTCTTTGAATGGAAGTCACTATCTAATGAGTCATTTCAGGGGTGATTATACTGTTTGGAGATCGTGAATTTTCATTACTCTATTTGCTAACTCGCCAATGTAAGTCAAATTACCAAAAGGGCGAGAGGATTGTCTGTTACTCGAAAGCCAATCGTTGGTGAAACAAATCGGAAATCATACAAATACTTCATTTCACAAATAGTTCTTTCCGAATTACAAACTTGTATTGAAAAATGAGTAAAAAAGTAAAAACTTGAGCTTCGTCTTATAAAAAAAGGCAGTGGAATAGCAATAGCACTACCACTTTTCATTATATCGTACTCCATTAAAATCACGGAAGACCATAAGTCCCCCCTCTATGAAGCCGCGAGCGTTCAGCCCCACTAACACGACGAACATCGCTCGATGCTTTGATGCTCTAGTGACCGTGCTCGCTATCCGACTTAGCGAGAAGAACTTAGAACAAATATCCCCCGGATAGAAGTTCACGCTAAACATTAGGGATGCAATTTTGCACGGCGGCTCAGCTCTTATCCGATAATCGTCAAACATTGATTGTGAGCGATAATGGGGCACAATGAACACATCCCACAGCGAGCAGAAAAAGGCCATGAAAAGAGCCATCATAAATAGGGAACAAAGGAGGGCCTGGCGAGCTGGAACTAAAAGGGAACAACACGTCGTCATAAACACGTCCCTTGTTATAGAGCCCTTCGGTACGGACGACTTCATACCTCGGATTTCTTCGGTGAGAACGGTTAGCAAATTTGAAAGTCCTTCCAATGGGCCGCTGTGAAGCGACGGTTAGCTTGAGCAAAGGTGGTGGCTACCCATACCTTTATGCATTCGCTGGAAAATGTCGTATCTTCTGAAGCAAGGTGATAACGTAGAGCTTCATTTGTTAACAAAGAATATATAATTACGTCATGTTTTGTGAAAGACGACTTGAACACCCCTACGCAGTTAATCGATACCTGCCGTAACAATTTCAGATGAGCTTATCCCGTTGTTTAGATTTTTGAAAATGACGTTGACATAGTTGCACAAAAATTCCAATGGCTTGGTGCGTTTCCTGCTAACATTTAATTAGCTTCCCTTTACCTTAACTTATATATTAACTACAAAGCGTTCATCTTCACACAATCTAATCTCACCAAAATTTTCATGGTTGGATCAACTTATCACGGATCTAAAATATTTTCACACAAGTACATTTTTTCTTTCGTTGACGCATTACTTTGCAAACGCGCGCCGTCCAGCTTTGAATGGCCGCGTGAAGCCAAGATTTAACTTTGGCTAAGCTCTCTCGGTGCATCTTTTCACAGGACTTCTCATCCCCTAACACCTACTGCCATTCATTCTCTACACGGGATCTTTTGATCTCGGGCCTTTTCAGTGAATGGCCGACACCTAAAGACAGATTTATTACATGTTACGGATTATTAAATACAAATCTAAACAGATGTCTCCCCCTATGACTGCTGTCGTCTATTGTTAGCGAACTAATGCTCCCACTAAATGTTTTCACTTCATTGGAAACGCTTTGAAACTCGCATGTGTATGGTAATAATATATTCAAAGTCTAAATTCGTGGGCTGCAACTATGTTCTAATTCAGTTGAACACAAAGAAAATGTATATTTCCGGAAATCATAAGGGCAAAGGAAAGTAAAAAGTATTTTCAAACGTAATATTGCTCATAAATTCCATAAATGAGAAAATCCTAGACAGCTAACTAAACTGTGACTCAAGATTTATCATACAGGCGAAAAGTCGGAAGATGGCGTAAATGCATTCGCATCATAATCGTTTCATTTATAATTCTCCAAAGTATTCGAAAGAGAGGGTTCAATGTTTCAAAACTTTAGAGCGCATATTTCACATTTTCTAAATCAATCTCAGGGATGGGCATGAATTTCATAGTCTTATAAGAGATCAGATTCTACAGATGTTAAGATTTGAGTCTTCGAAAGATTTGTCATTATTGAACTTAAAATCCATGAATGATGTCCGTAACACTTACACTACTCGATAATCTACATAGAAAATTCATATGCGTACGTACTCTGGAAACAAATTTAACTGTTTTCGCTTTCAGTTCTGAATGAAAAGAATAGACACAACGCCAGTTGTTCCAGAAGAAACTTGAGTTTCTTTAAGAAATAAATCATTTCACGAAATAGGAAAGGATGTAGCATCATTGAGAGAGCTGCCACCGCTGGGAGCGGCCCTGCCTTTGCTGCGGCGGCCGTGGGCCCGGAAACGCTGTCGCAGCGGCGGGGGGCCAGGGCTCCTATTTAAGGCGCCGCGGGACTCCTCCATCATCATGACTTAATTTTCCATTGCAGAAAAATGGACGAAATGCCGTACAAGAATAAATGATAATTGATTAGAATTGAATAAAAACTAACGTAAAAACAGTTCATTAGCTGTATATGCATTTTATTTGGCATAGTTCGCGCATATATCGAGGTTTTCGGAGTCAACAAATTACACTCGCTACTCAAGATATATTTGAGCTGTAGCGATATGCACAGACACAGGGCAGCGCTTCATCATGGCTTAAAGGTGAATTATTGCATGAACTGCTGCGAGAAATAAACCATGTGGCGTCTTTGGAAGACCTCTGACAGTCGCTTGGATTCTTTCCTATATCCCGGAATAGTTTCAGCGATGGTTGTTTCCCGGAAACTTCTTTCCCTAGCGCGTTTTATCGGCAATGTTATCGGTTAATGTCATCACATTTTACGAAACTTATCCTAATGAAACCTTTCTCAGAACCATTCGCATTTCACTTAGCGAATATAGAAGTGGCAATCATTTTTTCTAATTCCATGCAAGTCAGCTATATCTTCCTACGCATCTGATATGATTCTGCTTCCCTACGATTATGTATTCTGTCTTTTGAAAATGTTGGTTTCAGTAAATTTCTTGTGTAGCAAAAAGCTTTTTAATATTGAATAACACCGATGAAAATATGCATTTAGCAATTTAATGGAAGAAAATAAGTCAAGCCATGAAGATGAAAACAGTAATTCACACCAGCAGGGCCGTCAAACCTCCATGCTTACTAAAACATTCTGTGAGGAGAATCGTATCTTACGAAAATACTTCGTAAGCCCTCGCATGCAAGAAAAAACGCTGCCGGTTCAGCATAAGATAATTTTACAATTCTATATTCTACCTAATAATTGCTCTCTAACGTCTCAGTCTTATTCTCTAATTATTTTATGAAATCACGTATTGGATAGTACCTTGAAGTATAATAAAAAACTTGCTTTGACTTATTTGGAACAACTGCTAAAACTACAAAGCGTTCCATATGCAGCAACGCTTTTACAATACAAATAATGAAAATAGTGAAAGTAATATCAAGGGGTTACACATTTCTATCCAAGGATCTTAAAAGAAAAAAATTTTCATGTTTCCCGGAGATCAGGACGGCCACGGAGCGTCTCCATTGTGTGAATTTAACTGGGTGGAAAAATTTCATTTTGTATGCTGAGCTACTCCCTTACCGTATGAGCATACAGCTCCACCTTCCTGAAACCGAATATTTTTCATCTTTATGGGTAGCAGCTCGTGGAATAAATATTCGAGTGAGCATCACCGTGCTCTACTTGCTTCCATCCACAGCCCCTGAATTATGATCAACATTTTCGGAAATTCGACGAGAATTTTTTTATCCCGAATTCCTGTAGAGCTTATTCCCCTGAATTTAGCGGTCATTGTTTTAATGTATTTTTTGTGAGGATTTTTAATATTAAAATAATTTCTAAACTTTTCCCCCTAATATTGAAATCGGTTTCCTCATTTTTCACGGTAGTTCCTTCGAGTTACGGACTATTCATGGGATTAAATTTCAAGTTCCAGACAACCAATGCGCAATGACAATGACAATTATCGGCAAATAAAACGCAATCTTGCAATAAGTTACCATCAGCATATTTGATTACTAGTTAAGAAATTCAAACGCCTTTAAAATCACAGTTTTCTTGTTATTGAATTTGTAGACGGGAAGTACCCTATACAATCTAACAACCGCACTATGAAAAAGTCACGATATCGTTACATTTTTTCACATCAAATTCCAAATTTCATTTTTATCATCAAATACAATTTGAGGTCCTAGAAGTTGCTCAGAAATTGTACCATACCCAGTGGAATGAATCATCAACGTAATGGTCATATAATGGTTGCATTTGTGACCGATAAGCCTGTAATTCAAGCTTTAGTAAAATTTAACCCTTTCGAAGAAGCGAAGTTTGAACATCGCAATTTTTCAATTTGTTCTTCTTTAACTTATTCATTAGGTCGATTCATAAATAATTTCAGTTTTTTATCTTTAATTCAACGTATAATACAAACCAAATTAAGAAGTTTCAACCAATCGTATATTCACCACTATTTCAAAGACCTTTTCCATTTGCCAATCAACTTTTGATTTGCATCCGAATAAAATGAAGACTGTTTCGATTCAAAAAAGCTTTGGATGAACTCTTCCACTCGATCGTCTTCAGTAAATTTTCTGCCTTGAGGAGTATTCTGTGAAGACCTATAGAGATGGAAAACCATTGTCTTTTACGGTGAATATTGTCATATGTGACCCATTTTTTGTCATCTGTTACGACACGACCAAGAAAGGTCTGATTTCGCTGTATGAACAGATGACTCGTTGCGATGGAAAGATGATCTACCTTATCTTTTCACTTAAGGCCACTTTTTCCAAGTGGCTCCATACGGTGGGCTGTGAGGTATTGAGTTCTATCACTAATTAACGAGTGGCAAACGAGGATCATTCTCCACTAACGTTCTTAAAGCATCTTCATCGATGTCCGATGAACACCCAGGCCTAGGATTATCTTCCGAGCTCAAATAACCAGAACGCCATTTTCTAAACCAATTTCTTCCTTGTCGATCTGTTATGACATCCTGGCCATAAATGTTGCATACTTTCCTCGCTGTCTCTGCTGTACCAATTTCCTGTGTAAACTCCCGCAATATCGCATGTCGAATACGTAACTTTAGGTTTTCCATTTCAAGGGTTACTTTCCATGTCACTGTAAAGCAAGTGATAAAATGGCTCTGAAAAATGAAAAGACAATTTTTATTTTTATTTAGACTAGTGAACCAGAATATGAGCGTTTAAAATGGACAAAAAGCACTGTTAATTTACATCAAAATAGCGGAAATTATTTATGAATGTACCTAGTATTTGAGACCTGAACAAGTAAAATATATATTTCGGCAAAACTTAGCTAATCAATATTATTGGGCTAGATACGTTTGGTTACTATGCGTGAATCCGCCATACACAAGCTTGTGATAATAGTATCTAGATTCTAGAGTAACCGACATGGTCTAAGGAAAGACATAGCGCCCAATTATAATTAGGCATGATGAAATAATTATTTCATCATGCACTTAAAATGAGTGGCTTTTTAGTTCAGGGGTAACTAGAGTAACTACCGGCACACTAAGGGTTATATTAACACTGTGGACTTTATCTAAGAGAAAAGATAGGTAACATTTTTTATAATGCCCATAATGTAATGATTTTCCTATGTGGTATGAACATTGTTTGCTCTGGAAGAAATCAAAGGAAGAAAAAACGATAAATTAATCATTCAGAATGTGTACAAACTGTTATGCAATATATTGATCATATATTGTAATTGAAAAAACATTCACAATGTTACAGTTTGAACAAAATGAAAAATAGCCCTAAAGCTCACTTAAGGAAATCAATTAAAAAGTTCTCGATTCAATATCCGTGAAACTTCAAGTACCTAATTTGATGATGATGATTAAGTTATGATTACTGTATTTCAGTCACTAACTGACACTATATATAGAACCGGGGATTTGATGAATTATTACAACAATTTAATGATAGAGATATGTTTTTCCTATTTTAACACTTTAAAATGTTACGGCATGATATCCCTATTCAACACGCTCGGTGGCATGGGTGAGTGCATGTGGAAACATTCATTTACCACAGGTAATTTACAATCAAATGAGGAATGACGTAGAGCCGGGATCAGGATATATACCACATGTGGGCCCGAATAAGC
>VOMN01010501.1:0-12645 GCA_014899125.1 Orchestia grillus
TTCAGCGAAATATCCATCAAACAAGTGGGCACACAACAAAGGTAAGCCGTGGAGAAACAACTTGACGTGCCAAAAAAAAAGACTATAAATATGGAATCAGCATGCGAATTCTAGTCTAACTAAGCTCAACGGATTTTTTTTTTCAAATTGTTCCCCAGTGAACTGCCGTGTGAGGCAGAACGTAACGGCAAAAAGGCATTATGGTCGAAAAAAGATAATTCAATCAAATTTGAGAAAAAGATGAGCGTTTGGTGCCATCTTAGCTTCAAAAACCAACACTGACACGGGGTTTTTTCTTTGTTTTTGCGCTATGTTTTAGTTTTATGAAGAGACAAACGGTGCCCTAACATGGCAGGCTCTGTGAGGGAAGTGTTATCTTCATGCTCTAATTAGAACTCCTCTAATCATGTTTAATGAAGATTACCCGACTAGAAAAATAAATGAGCTGGCGCGAGGGAATTAACAGCAGCAAGAATGAGCAGACTCGTCTTCGCTCCCAATGAGAGACTCTGTGGAAAGCGAGGAATTTTTCGCGATGTTTTAGATTAGTCGTAAGGTTTCAAGTTTAGGTTTAGGCCTAAATGCGCGGATGGGACTTAACTGTAAACAAAGTCATATTTTTCGCATGTTCACTCAACTTAGCCTTAGAAAATAGGCTACGAAGTGCATATACATTTTGCATATGAAACAAATTTCATTCCAAAAAAAGCATTCCTGGCACTTATTAACACTTCAGGGCATAAGTACTGGGCCTAAAAGGTTAAAGATATTATAGGGAATAAATCATTTAGTTGGTTTTCATTCCAGGAAGTAAACAGTTCCTGTTTGTGCGATAACTCTTTATACAGAGTTGAAATGAGTCACCATCAGCGTGGAAACTTATTTCATCAGATATGTTTAATGAATTTCTATTGTCAGTACGAGAGAATTTCAAACAAGATTAGGAAAGCAATATCGAACGTTTTTTGAAAATTCAACTTTGATTCCACAACTCCATTTTTAAGAAATTTTTACGTTGTACCCATATCACGGATACGGTTGGGATGCTTAGGTGCGTAATCTTTACTCTAAAGAAGTAAGCATTCAGACTTGCTAAGTAAGAATTACGTGATCTACAAATTCAAATACAGAAGCAGAGTGTCACTCAAAAGATTATTCAGCTTCGGGTGAAAAGAACGAGAACATATTTTTCACTTCGATTTATTGAATCACACGAGACTAAATCTTGAACGTGCGAATTTTTTTCGATCAAAAATTCATTTTTTGATCAACGAAGTGGGAAAAACGATGGGTCATAACATTGTAGCCCGCAACTTATACGCGAGAAAAAAACTAAGGCAATGCTAGAGTGCAGGGATTTCACCTTCCGCAATGTATTAGACTAAGCACCTTCAGGCGTCAAGTTATGCAGTATGAAGCCATTAGCTTAGTTTGTAACATTAAAGAACGAGTGGAGCGCTAGAAAATAATTTCAAAGCTGTTCCCTTACGAAAATTCTCATTTCTCGTATTTAAGTTGCGACCCAAGTTCCTAGGACGCATTGGCACGCACCGCACTTTTGTTGTTAGAAGTGGCTAGTGACCCAGCGAATCATCGAAGTCCTGATACTTTTCTTTTTGATTCAAATATCATGCAGGTAACGCCATCACGAGGGGATGACCCGAAATGGTGGTTGTTCAGTGAATTCAGCAAAACGCAACGACAATAATTTTCAGTGGAGCACACAAGCATGAAAGTCGAATTACCACTGCAGCGCTCATTAGCTCAGTATTTGATTAAATGGGTGAGCAATTTCAGGGTGCGATGGCGCGATAACGGTAGACTGCTTTCGAGTGAATCGAGTAAATTGATCATAATGATTTTCTGGAGATCAAGACCGGCTTAAACTTGAGCACGGTTGCCGGCCGAGGCCATGGCCGCATTAAGTGGCCACTGGACGCGGTCGTCAGGGGATACAAACGAGTCTGATTCATCAACGTCACGTGAGACTGATCTTAATTAGTGATAAATCGGGAGGGTAGAGTGGTTCGGTCGATTTGGAACTGCACTCTGTTTCTTTTGGCAGCACCGAACAAAAGAGGAAGTTCAGCGCAATGAGCACACTCTTCACAGGCGGGAGCCACATCATACGCATACGGTGTCGTAAATGAGGCCTGATCACTGTAAGCATGTCCCTTCTGCCCATCATATCACAATTACATGAATGGCAATTGGGTCGAATCATCTGAATAGCTTTGCATCCCAGAACTCTACTTGTATATGCAAGTGTGGTCGAGAATAATAATTTAAGAAACACTCATTTCGTTGAATTTGCTATTTAGTAAACAACATTTGAGAAGGAAAATAACAAGAAAATGACCTAAGCGAATGCAAGGATCAGGAAAGACTTCACGCAAAATGCAAGCATGTTCGAAATGCAAACAGGATTCATTGAGCCAGCACGCAGAACAAGGAGCGAAAGTGATTCAGGTAAGAATATGCCCATTTATGTGGCAAAACATAGTGCACAACTACACTAGTCTCTTAAATGGGAGCTACCGAGTGGATGGTAGCTACCTGGATTCTCTATGTGGTCATATGTACCGGACAGACGAAGCAAATAGGAATGAGATGATGGCCAATAAAACCTGTCTGAGACATTTTCTCGCCAACCCTCCTGCAGCGTTTCGTAAAACCGTAAGAGTGTATAAATATCTCAAACACCGTTCTATTCCATCTTGCGCTGCTTTTGTGATTTTAAGAAAACTTTTCAGAACTGCTTACTTTAAATCATTTTGAAGACATTCTGGTGCGGCACCTCCTCTGAGCCGTAATTCACTCCATGCTCTTATTTATAATGCATCTTATTCGACAACGTTTGCAGCTGCGGGGAATTAGCAAAATATTGTTTTTAGCATGCACCGGAAACTTTTCCGTGGAGAGAAGCTGTGGTGAGGCAGCTGGACCTAATCCATATTTTATTTGAGTTCCCTGCATTCAAATGTCATGCAGAGCCCCTCCACGCACAGCGCCTGCTCTGCTGCCCTCAGGGAGACAGCTGGTGACTGGATTTAGGATCTGAAATTTCTTGAGTAGAATTTTTATAAATATTGTCTACTGTCAATTAAATTTTACCGTATGTGCGAGATTACGTAAAACTAAAAAAATACGTAGAACTGTATTATTTACTTCAGTTCTAAAGATGAATGGTGAGTCATTTCACCTCGTAAGAAAAATTCCAGTTTATTTGGAATGTCATGCCGAACTGGTAATTGCTATTGTCAGCATTTCCAATGTTAGGTGGGACGATGAATTTTTTTTTATTGACCGGTCAAAAACTAGCTGTGTTTTGCCTATATGGAAATGTACGCTACCAAGCAGTGCTCATATGCATGTATAGCAGGTAGGAGAAGAAAAATTTAGTGAACACCCATTGAAATTAAATTAAAAAGTACCATAAACGTAAACCTATTCCATATTTGCTCACTACGCTCATTTTGAAAGCTCTACGTACTGAATTTCTTCACTTGCAAAGCAATGAAATGTGATAGCAGATGTGCAAAACGGAAAGATAGTGAGATTCAATACCATTTTAATCCAATCGCAGGCCATGGCAACAACATCAAATGTTACGATAATCCTATCACGTGCTATGGCAACAAGATGAATGCTATGGTAAACAGATCGTATGCCATGTCATACCACGGCCTGGCATCATGTTGAGCAGACTATGTGCCATATCATCCAAACAATATCGGCTACATAGCTACGAGCCGTTGTAGATACGCGAGCAAAACACAATTTAGTAGAGTACAACGCATGAAATAGAAAAAGTGAATGGAGTACAACTTGAACAATGTGCGAAACCTGCAAAAAAGTTTGGCAGCCTTGAAAGCGGTTTCAAAGGCGCAAATAAATTCACAACGTTGCTGCTGTTACAGTCTGACCTCAGTAAAAACCACCCAAAGTAGACGGAATAAAAGCGTGGGAGGAAAGCCAATCAGTACACATGCTATCTTAGCTGTGAGTTTCACCGTAAGCGATCAAATTGCTCAGCCAAAAAGGCAGTTAAGTTAATGATCATCACAGCGATGAAATCAAAGGGAAACGAGATAAGGAATTGAAAGGGTGTGCCTTTTAGCGAAAATAGCATCGCTTAAGAACCTGTCCGTATTGGCACTGTATCACCCAGCTCTAGCTCATTCTGAAAGGGTAAAATAAATTAGAAATATGTGTGAACATTTTACGGAATGATATGATTGACTTAATGATTAAAAAAGGAATTTTGGATCGTAAAATATCCTAAGCTTGTATTAGGTAATAAAAATGTTGCGTAGGATAAATAAATATTCAAACAATGTATGATGAACGAAACGTACGTGTGAGGTTTTAGTTGTTTTGATTTTAGTCCACAATGTTCTTTTGTTATTTTGTGGGCCCTCACTCTGGTGCTGCACATTGAAAATTGCAGTTATTTTGGATGGAAAAGTTCCTGCAAAACGTTGCTGTATGCTGATCGTATAACTAATATATACTGATTGCATAACTAATGGGCACTGATCATATAACTAATATGAAGGTAAAGAATCGTTAAATTCAAGATATTCCAAAATTAACTCTTTTTTTTCGCTAGAGCTGTAAGCTTGTTCTTACACCCAACTGTCGCAAGCATAGTTCAAAGTGAACTTAACCCTTGATAGAGGAATAATATCAAGATTTTTGCTTCTACCCACAATGATCGAGAAGTTTTTTTTTTAACTGTAACCAAATTCTAATCTCAAAATTCAACGAATTCTTCAATTTTCGGCCATGAAAGTTTTTTGCTCTTTTTTTATGAATACTATTACGGAAATAAATGATCAAATGATCAAGCAAGATTAACAACTAACACGTTCCACTTCCACATATTACGGATGATGTATGATTATGTATATACTGCAATAATTTAATGTTCAAAGGCAAGGCCATCGATATGGAGAATCGCTACCCTGATTTCGACCAGTTGAAAGAAATTATTCTCACGCTAATGAAAAAATGACACTTTTACTGATTTTGAAGATAAAACAAAGAAACTTTCTTCATGCAATTGTGAAGCTAGCAGAATATTGCATCACGCCCTGCCGGATCATTATAATTATTATTCCTTCCGTGCCTTCTTCTTAATTACTGACGACTGTTTGACTCCTCTCCACTAAATTGTAAAATTTAATTAGAAGCTTCATCATGTCCGAAAAATTGAAACAATTGAAGCATTGATTCACAAGCACTCTGTATTCGTTACCATCATAAAATTAATAAGAAATAGCAAATAATTAATTTGACTTACGAACGACTATTGTAAAGCAAAATGAGCTAGAGACTACCATCGCAACCTCAATAAAAAGGTAAATTTTTTTTTCATGGTAATGATTAATACAGTTATCAATTGAATTTATATGAATATTCATGGTTTCTTCTAGTTAATTCTTTCAATTTAATAAGGAATGGGTCTCAGCTGCCCGAAGTCGACGTGAGTCTGATAAATTCACTTCATTCTCCAACGATCTTGAAATTTTTAACATTCTTTTAAAATAAAGCCAGCGCTTCAACTTTGCGTGCCGCTGTGGATGTTTTAAGAATGACTTAACTCCGATATTCAGTCCGTATTGAAACTTATCGGCAAATATTCATGATTGCTCGAGTCGTATGTAATAAAATTCGTAGATTTTACGCAATTTACTTATTCAAGGTCCTTTGCACTCGGAAGCTAGCCACTATTTTGGCATCTGATACTATCACCAAGTATAAAAGGAATTCTCATTATCGAAATATGATTTACAAGAAAAATATCTTGCAATATTTTCAGTTCGCAGGTGCCTCATTTTTAATCAATGCACGCTGTAGTTCCGGCAGCCTCCAGGTACGCAAATTAGAGCCTAAATATATGATGGCCTCCCTGCCTGCTTCGTTAGCATCCCGTGTGCGATGCTGTAGGGGTGCGGGGCTGCTGAGCAGCTGCCCAGCAGCCTAGTGTCGCAGGACCTGAACTTATGAACCAAGTGCATCGTGAAACCAAGTGTGAGGAGTAGCTGATACAAACTGAAAGCCTTTAACTGAGTGATTTCACCCCTTCTTGCGTCTGAGTGAATGAGTCTTAAGTACATGCGCTCATCCGAAGTCCCTGTATATTTCGTCCATCATCGATGTATGTTTTTCTGATATTTTTTTCTTGTTATATCTTCATCAGCCTATGATATGCGAGGAAAGTAGGAGTACTTTTAACCTGTCACTCATTTCTAGTTTCGTAGGCAAAAAGTTCGGGAGAAAATAGTGCACCAAGTGCAAAATATGTTAAATTTACAATTGTATACCTACAGAATGCAAATGTTCTGTCCAAAACTACATATTTTTATCGCCATGGTTGCCGGAAAACTCTTTCAAACTGACATTTGTGTTCACTAAAATCCCGATTTATAAAAATAAGGAGGCCTCCAAAAGAGATGTAATGTGATCTTTTATTACTAGACTCCGTTCACCTTTATTTTTGCGATTTGCGACCGCAAAACCACGTCCTAGGCCAGCTGCTAAAAATTTTCCATGCGGTGCAATGGACGCTCTACGAAAACAGGGGATGAATTGAGCAGATAATACGTCAGTGTCGGTCTGAACAGCGGGTATCAGTAAGGGTTGCAAAAGGAGCGCAGTGACAGCTTATCGTTTTCGAAGGGAAGGCGAAAATCTTATGCTCTGCTGATAATTTAATTCTGAAGGTTTTATATTAAAACATGAGTTAAAAAATCCGTAGAATTAATCCTAAACAAATTATAAATTTGTTGAGTTCAATTAAAACTGAACGTAAATGCTACCGAAGGAAGCATATTACTAAAGAATAATCTATTTGTTCAGAGCCTTCATTTCATGAAATCCTCCATTAATGTTTTGCCATGTGAAAATAAAATGAATTATTTGAGCGATATATAAAGCTATTAAATTTACTTTCAACTCTAGTAGGAACATGTTTTAAGAAACAAAGCAAGCCAGAGAAAAAGAAAAATAATTATTATTTTTTGTCCTTTATGCCCAGTTGAAATATATCTACGTTTGTTTCTCGTTGAATCTCCACATCTTATTTACTATTTCCATTTAACTTACAAGTCCTTTGTCAAATTGTGCTGAGGCGCGGGAGTGTGGTGTCGAATACGGCTGCAGCACACCGACGTATATGTACACAATGTGCCACGGTAATGCAGTGGAAGCATAGAATGTTCACAAACTTCCAGAGCAAAATACCTTATTATAGAAGTCAATTTGAAGATCATAGGAAACACAATGTTTCTAAAACGTTTTCCAAAAGCTTTCGAGTATTTCCTTTCCTCATTTTCATAACTCTGGAATAAAATCGAGAAAATGAGCGCTTTATGACATGCTTCTTATATATTGACGACAGACGCCAGCTCCCCGACTGCAGTCTCATTCTGAACAAGCAAACACCCTGTAAACGGCGAGTGCATCTCTGATGCACCATTAATAATGGTAATCAGCCGGAGTCCCTCAACACATGCTGGATAAGAGTGTGACTAGATGCGGCATTCAGCGCAGGAAAATGGCGCCTTCAAATAATGCTCTGGAGCTTCCACTCCAGAGTTGATTGCGCCTCTTAATAAAGCACAATGGTGGAGCTGTGGGCTGTGTCTGTACGTCGGCTGTTATTGGAGGGGAGGGGTGGTAATTAAGAAATTTGGGTTAATGAGGAGCTACAAGGTAATGAAGAATTTCGAGGTAATGAGGAATTACCGGGTAAGAGAAATTTTGGGGTAGTTTTTGGGATGCTTCATAGTCGCGGGGTAATCCAAATTCTCAGGGTAAGAAGAAAGTACAGTGAAAACTACCGCGTAATTTGAAATTCTAGGAAAATTTGAAATTATTGAGTAATGAGAAGTGACAGAGTAAGGAGGAATTTTGGGGTAAAGTGAAATTATGGGTTAATGAGACGTTTCAGCATAATAAGAGGAGCTCAATATGAAGCTAATTAGATGTTTCAGGTAATGAGAAATGAATAGGTGATGAGATATATCTCGGCAACGGTACTATGTAGGGATGATAAAAAACTACTCCGTAATGAAGAGTAACAGGGCAATGTGATATTCCGGAGTGACACAAAAATGGGGCCTGAAATGGCACGGGTTCAAGTGTTCGAGTCCAAGTATGTTTTTCTGTTATTTAATCTATAAAGCTGAGTGGGGAGATGACATTCAATATTCAATGTTCATTGCTACGTCGTGACTATAAGTGAGATTCTGAAGCGCATTTTATTTGTCGAAAAGATTTTGTGTTTAAATTGTACGTAATTAACATTTTGACGGACTTGAAGGTATCGAAACTCGTAAGAGGAACGTAATCATGATCGCGCAACAAAAATTGAATAATAAAGGAAAATTGTTAAAATATGAAATGAATAACTAGCGAGAGGCTGTAAACTTTGCATTACGTAATAAAATTTACAATTTCATGCATATTATTGATCACAGAAAACTAAAAGAAGAAACCAGCACGCTTTTATTTTTCCACTCAGTTAACCAAAACAGTTTTAGGACGGAATGTCAGAGGAACAAAAAGCATTAGACACACTGCTTCATTTATACTTAGTTTATCTGTAAAAATATTTGGCTGCAAAGAAAATTGATTCCCTAAGCTGTTGAAAAGAGAGAAGCCGGTGGGCAGTGGGCATCAGATCTAAGCAGGATTGGTCTAATGAATACAAATATAAGAAAAAAGTTTGAAATACGATGGAGGAGTTTACGTTATTGTGATTCACCGACAATGTCAACACTTCACTCGAATTTTATCTTTCTAAAATGAATAAAAATAACACGTGAAGTTAAATACTCAATTTATCCCACATCAGAAGCCCCGTAAACTTCTTTCCGATCGTTAAAGGCAGACGAAATGTTTGCTGTAAGTTTTCGTGCAATGTTACTGAGCGACCTGAAGTTTGGTAGCTACGCTCTCTCAGCTCTCGATATCGGCCCAAAACATTCTTGGCAGAACGTAAAGCTCGACGATGGTGCCGTTCCTCTCACGAAGAACACCTAGCAATTTTATACGTCTGGTATCCAACACTTTCATGAATGTTAGCTGTACGTACAGTCAGTTTCCTTTATAATATGTACATGTATTTTAACTTGAAGTACATGCATGAGAAAACGTACCATAAAGTTCTAAAGCGTCTCCCCTGCTTTAGGTCGATACAACAAAGTTTTGGAGCTGACAAGTTTAGATCTACCACAAACCAGATCATCTGGAGTCGGTATTTCATATTAGTATGCGGTATGGTAATGTCAAATTTATCTATTTCGTTTTTCAGCTGTTCAGCCCAATGCATGATTGAGAATTAAAATTCTGCAAGGTGACCACTAGATATGTGTTCAATGATTTTAAATATTAAAACCTTGTGTACCTATGGTACCGTACAACAGTTTAATTCCGATAAATTTCCTAAGCTTTTATCCTTTCAAAATCTAATTTAATAATTATTAGTGGATTTTCTGTGGATATTTTTTCGTGGACACCCTGTATATAAAAGATAAAATGAAATTCTCATCAGTATGAGGACACAACATGGATTTGGCATTCCTGTTACACTGCATGGGAGTTTTGGAAACAGTCTACAAAAAAAGTGCAAGCGCCAGTAACACACCGCTGGCTGGCTACGCTTACACCCTAAAGCCGTACATGGAATTAATTCTTCACTTAGAGCCTTCTAGGTACTTCAAGAGGCAGAGCTCTGCGTCCTAAGAAGATGCATGAACGACTTCGGAGAACGTCTCAGTTGCGCTTCTATTCATGTCAAAGTCCGGTGCTCGTACAGTGAGAATAGGTCACAAAGCTTCGTCAGTGAAGAGCGTCTATGTTTTACTGCTTCTCGTCCTGCTCCAGTACTGTTCGGTTTTTCAAACCCCACTCTGTGTTAGGCTGCTGCCTCACACCTTCTTAATACTTGAAAATTATTGGAATTAAGAAATGCAGACAAGTTAATAATAAAGCCACGACATCCTTCATTTTCCAGTACTTTGATGTAAAGAAATATAGTTCCATCTTCACTTGCTTTGAATCCTCTGGACTTCTGTCTATCGTCAAGTTGACAGCCGAAGCATGCACTTTTTCCCCCATGAACTGAGCACCCAAGGACGCGTATTAAGCACAATGCAAGCTCTGTTACTCCTCGGTTTGCTGCAGCCTGAAATTCCTTGAATAGTGCTTGAGCTGAAGTCAATTCACCAATCATCATATCATTAGCCACCGTAACTTGAACTGCAACACAGTCGACCATCACAGCATTCATTACGATATTGAGGGTCTACCTACGCGCAGTCAGGTCACATTCTCAGACGAACGTTTTCATTTTTGCGGTACCACTTAAGTTATGGCAATGTGTCACAGCGAAGTTATCTTTTGAATTAAGAAGGCGATCGTTTTTATCGATGGTCCCGTAACAGCAGGGGGTCGTAAGTAAGCCACGTGTCCCGGACCTGTCGTCTGACTTTTATTGCGTCCGCAGCTCGTGATTTACGGCACCGCAGTGGAAGAGAGTACGGACGGACTGCGAATGCTCCTCACCCGTGCTTCGGAAAATGCTAAATAATCCCAAGAGAATTCAGGTCACGGGATGAAAGGAGTATTAACATCAGTAGTATAGACAATTGCCGGTCTTCGCACAATTCGAAAATACCGGTTATAAAATTAAATTGCAGACAAAATTATTCGCAAAAAATATTTTTCAAACGATTAAATATTTTCAATCTCCCGTTATAAAATTCAAAATTCGATAGATCTACCATTTTCCGATACCAATTTTCATATGTTTTCAATCAGCACTGATTTTATTATAACCATAAATACGAATAAAAGGAAATAAAATTTTATTGATCCCTAATAGCGTCTTTTTCACTCTGATTAGTAATTGTATAACGAGAAATCTCGAATAACCTAGACCCGGCAATTGTCTATACTACTATACATAAAGTGATTGTTAAATATACTACTCACGTCATAATACAAGTGTCGTACAAATAAGTTGCCCATAAATATTTTACACCATGAAATTGCTCCGATTTGGATATATATAACTCATAACAAGAAAAAATTACCTTATTTAGAATAATTTAAACATACTTTTAACTCGCGATTTATTATAACGGTAGACAAAAAAAATATTCTTCATTATTAAAGTCCTTTTTCACCCCGATTAGTAATCTTGAAAAGTGAAGGCTCAGAATAAATAGTTATTTACACGAATAATTGTTTATAAGGTTATTTTATCAGTTCATCCCCGAAAAACATCATAATTTTCTCAGAGATTCTCAATAAATGACAAAAAATGAAAGTTTCCTTTCAGTTTTTCACGTGATGCTGATTGAAATTAAACCGAACGAATCATATCAATCTACAATTTTAAATTTACTCCTCACTATATGTAGTTGATCAAAATTATAGATATTTTCTCTTATTAGAGAATGTCTATCTTTATTAATCATAAAATGACCTTCATTGAGAGCACTTCAGAGAAAATATCGAGAGATTCGTGGTATAACACCCACTGTCCGAAACTGGTTTCTGAGCTAGTGCTGCTGCTGAAGGAGACCGCTTCTGATTTTTGGAAACTTTTATGTTTGTGATGCAATTCGGATGAAATTTGCACCATAGATGTAAAATCAAAAATAAATCAGATNAATCAAACAGGTTTGGCATGACGCAATCCAACTCCCAACATGCGTGTGAAAGTTTGATCCTCGCGAATAATGTTGGTTTTTTGATCCGAGTTTATACTGTCACTCAACAGTTATTTCTCGTTATTACCCTATCAAGTTGATCAACATTGCGATTCCAGATAGGAGATATGTCTGTTTAGTTACATAGAATGAATGATTTTTAGGACAATTTTGATAAAAAGCGTTGCCACACCGCAAGATAAAGGTTTACTTGAAATTGACGAAACATTAGAATTCACTCTACGTAGAGAGAATCTTGAAACTATTAATCTACTGTAAAATTTACATCTCATTGGTAAACTTTGCCCATTCATTTTGTCATAGCTGTCGATATATTCATAGGGATATATCNATGGAAAACGTAACGGAAATAGCTCAAGTTTACCACTTGAGGTGTACTAACTCGGTGACCGACTCGGATGCGTGCACGCATCCCATATGAAGGCTCTGGGTTCGATCCTCCAGAGTTGTTAGGGAGTTTCCGAAGACCTGGGCTGTCCTACCACAAACCAGCGGGTCTCTATCAAGGTAAACATTCTGTGAATCATACTAAGTCGTCATAAGATGATTCTAGATGATGGGTAAGCTTGTTAGGGGAGCGAACCTTCATAGTTGCAAACTGTAAGTCTCTGTAAGTAAGTAAGTAAGTCTCTGTCCTGATGGGGGAAGGAAGGAGATGATGATCGTAGATACAGAGCTCACCGATCTTCTCATCAGAAGGTGTGATGAGACCTAGAACACAGTACGTCAGAAGAGGTCGTTTTGTATATTTTACCAAATATTTACATTTTTTAAAATGTTAAGGTAGAATTCCACTGTATGAATAATTTTTTCCGGAATATAAAAATCATTGAATTTTTTAAAATTGCTTCGAGTCTTAGTTGGCTGGTTTAAGATTCTCTCTACGTAGTGTGGATTC